>JAIUZE010067523.1:0-42626 GCA_022085475.1 Heliosperma pusillum
TTTTATTTTTATAGTTCCTGGAATTTTTCCAGAATGTGCAAAATTTTTGGTTTCAAATTTTATGATGTTTATATTTTATTTTGGTTTTATTTCATAATTGTTATGATTAAACCGTAATATTTAACAAATGAAATCAAATCGATCTAATTAATGACCAACAAAATTAGTAGTGACTAATTTTGAGTTCTAAATCAGTTTAGTTAATTAGTTTGAATTTAAATGAGATTTAAATGTTGATAATGATTTTTAATGGTTAAAAATCAATAAATCCCGGAAAAATCGAGCTACAATGAGCATGAATGAATTTAGGACGATTTTGGCATGAATTTTGCAGCAATTTATTTTACTTATGGTTGAATGAATGAATGTCATTTATTTAATAATTTATGCAAATTTTGTACCTAGTATGGCCTAGTTATTTTTAATCGTTATTACCCGTAATGTAAGGGAATAACGGTTTGGTTGTAATTTTATTGCGATCTCGTATCGCCGGTTTGTATAATTTAATAATTTTATTTTATAGAATAAATGTATAATAGGAATTTATATATTTGTATATTTGTAATTATTTTATGAAGACCGGTGACTCCCTCAAGACGGTGCCATTTTGGAAGGTCTTCCAAGTGAAGAGGCAAGGGACCAAGGAGTTGGTTTCCGAATTTGTAACTATCTAGTTAATTTTGATTAGCTAGGTGGCCATACTAGGATTTTATTGTTGCTTGGTTGCTTGCTTTATTTCTGCTCATGCCAAAATCGTCACACATGCATTTTATTTACCGTTATTGTCAATTCAACGTTATTCACAATTCACCGACTTAGTTCACTTATAGGAATTAATAACTAAATTGACAAGATCTCTCACATGTTTAAAAAATTGAGATTAGCCTTACCAATTAATAACACCTATGAATCCCGTGTTCCTTAGGGCTACCACGCTCGTGGGTCCCTTTTTACCTCGGGTAAGTAGGGTGATACGATCACAAGCTAAAATTGGATTGGACTCAACGAGATAAGCGTTATCTTGGGACTAGGAGATGGATTTAGTTGAAATCCGTCAACCAAGAGTGCTAAGGGTAGAATTAGTCAAGTAACGACTTACCATTTCTAGATAAAAAGTAGCATGCGATGACTATTTTTATTTAAAGATGGGTCTTGGAATCATTTATATAAATTTGAGTGAGAGGTCATTAATGAATGCTAAATGTTAAAATGTTTTCAGTAAATTAACAATGAATGTTTATATATTTCTTTTTGTTGTAGTTACCATATTCGCATAATGTCGAATCATCAAACCGTTAATGCCTTGGGTAAGGAATCATGTGAGATCCGTCAGGACAAGTGTGTCTTAAGGGATGACGGAAGTAAAATTCGTTGAAGGGAGTCAACGATCAAGAGCGCCGCGTTTCGATAACGTGCTTCGCTACTGGTTGAAGAAGCCCCCCACGAACCCGCTGGCTAGATCGTTCGCTGGTGTGGTCGGCAAATATGACCTTTATTTGAAGGTTGCTAATGACGTCAAGAATGTCTTGATTTGGTCAATCTCACCCAAACTCAAACTCCAATTGATTTCTCTCAATGCCTATGCGATATTCACGAGGATCACTTCGATGTTTTCGCAAGCCCCTCAAATTCTCCAATATGAGGCGATTACGAAATTCTTTGACACTAAGCTTCAAAGGGGCCAAAAATTTGGCCCACACGTGCTCAAAATGGTTGAGCACGCGGACACCTTAGAGCGTCTAGGGTGCAAAATTCCGAAGAATTTGGTGGTGGGTAAGATCCTTCATTCACTCTCCCCTAAGTTCACCCAATTTAGGGTGAACTATAACATGAATGGCATGGACAAGAGTTTCCATGAACTCCATGCCCTCCTCACCCAAGCGGAGAGGGACATGGAGGCTAGTGGGAGTGAACCCAAGGATGTTCTTTCCATGAAAATGAAGAACATGAACCTTGGGGTGAGGAAGGACAAGGGAAAAGGTAAGACTCTTTTCAAGAAATCCGGCAAGGGAAAGGCAAAGGTCTTTTATAAGGCCAAACCCAAAGTCAACAAACACGCGGAGGCGGATTGCTATTATTGTAATGGCAAAGGGCATTGGAAACGCAATTGCCCCAAGTACTTGAAAGACAAGAAAGACGGTTGTGTGACAACGTCAGGTAAAATTCTTTCATCACTCTATATGATAGATATTAACTTTGCTAGTACATCTTCTTGGGTATTTGATACCGGTTGTGGTTCTCACCTTTGTAATCATGTACAGGGGCTGAGGGACGTGCAAGCACTAGCCAAGGGTGACGTGGACCTACGCATGGGAAATGGAGCTAAGGTAGCCGCAGTTTCCGTGGGCACCTACGTTCTTCTTTTGCCTAATGGTTTAGAGTTGTATTTAAATAATTGCTATTATGTACCAACTCTTACCAAGAACATTATCTCCATTTCCGTGTTAGACATGGAAGGATTTTCATTTTGCATTAAGAACAACTGTTGTACTTTTTCACTTAATGAAATGGTTTATGGCGAGGCCCTTTCTATTGGAGGTATTTATGTTTTAGATATTGCAAAAGAGGTCTATCATGTAGAAAACAAGAAGCTCAAAACAGGTGAACCTAATCAATCATACCTTTGGCATTGTCGTTTAGGGCACATAAACGAACGACGCATAAAGAGACTTGTTTCATCTAAAGTACTCAAACCATTCGATTACGAATCTTATGGCGTATGCGAATCTTGTCTTCTAGGCAAGATGACTCGTGCTCCTTTTACGGGAAAAGGGACACGAGCAAGTGAAGTATTAGGACTTATACATACGGATGTATGTGGTCCAATGACTATCCAAGCTAGAGGTGGTTATCACTACTTCATTACTTTTACCGACGACTTGAGTAGATATGGATATGTCTACTTGATGAGGCATAAAAGTGATGCTTTTGAAAAATTCAAAGAATTTCAAAATGAAGTAGAAAACCAATTGATAAAAAGATTAAAACTCTACGATCCGATCGTGGTGGTGAATACTTGAACAATGAATTTGATTCACACCTAAAAGATTGTGGTATAGTATCACAATGGACTCCTCCTGGAACACCTCAATTAACTGGTGTGTCCGAAAGGAGAAATCGAACTTTATTAGATATGGTTCGATGCTATGATGAGTCTAACAGAGCTTCCTGATTATTTTTGGGGTTTGCTATTTATCTGACAATATTTTCACTAAATCGAAGCCATGTGACTAAAGCGGGCAAAAAAGACTTCCATATGAGATATGGACAGGAAAAGTTCCTTATTTGTCATTTATGAGAATTTGGGGATGCGAGGCTTTTGTTAAGAATAAGTCTGACGATAAACTCGCACCCCAATCTGACAAATGTCTTTTTGTAGGATATCCAAAGGAATCACGTGCTTATTACTTCTACAATAAACACGAGGACAAAGTGTTTGTGTCTCGTGATGCAGTCTTTTTAAAAAATGATTTTATTTCTAAAAGACAGAGTGGGAGAAAATTTGAACTTGATGAAGTCCAAGAGCCACAAACCAAAAAGGACGACGAGGAAAACGTTCCCTCTTCGTCTGGTACGGTAATTATTCCTTCGGAACCTAGGAGGTCAAGCAGAATTAGTCATCAACCTGATAGATACCTGGGTATTATAGAGGAAGGTGATGACTATAATGTGTTACTTTTTGAAAGTAACGAACCTACTACCTACAAAGCAGCCATTTCTAGTCCCGACTCAAAGCTATGCTAGGAGCCATGCAATCCGAAATGGATTCTATGTACGACAATCAAGTATGGGACTTGGTTGATTTACCTAAGGAGGTACGACCTCTTCAGTGTAAGTGGATCTATAAGATCAAAGTGGCATAGACAAACATAATGATGTTTATAAAGCTAGATTGGTGGCAAAAGGTTTCACCCAAGTTCATGGTCTTCACTGTGACAAAACCTTCGCCGCAGTCGCCATGCTTTCATCCATTAGGATTATCTTAGCGGTTGCCGCATTTCATAATTATGAAATTTGGCAAATGGATGTCAAAACCGCCTTCTTGAATGGGATTCTAGAAGGAGAATTGTACATGACACAACCTGAAGGTTTTGTGGATCCATCAAACCCTAAGAAGGTATGCAAACTTAAGAGATCCATCTATGGTCTTAAGCAAGCATCCAGGAGTTGGAATCATCGTTTCGATCATGTAATTAAACAAAATGGTTTCACTCGAAGTGTCGAGGAAAAAAAAAACACACCAATCACTAATTATTACTATTATTTAAAGAAAGAAAATAAATAATATTTAAAAAAAAAACAATACACCAAGCAACACACAGGAACTCCGTATTTTCCCTTCCCCCACCACCCAGACCGCCGCCACCCTAGTCCCCCACCACCAATCAGACCACCAACCCCCGCCCTGGCAGGTCGCACTATCCGAGACAGCAGCAGTCGGGCCGGTCACCCCTACTCCGACCACGGCTAGAACACTGACTTCCACACTGCCCTCCACCTATGACCACCACTGGCCACCGCCGACCACCACGGTCACATATTACGTACGCTAATCGTTGTCCGTCGACCCATAACCACCATGCCTTCCACCACCCATAAATCCTAATTAACAATAATTATTAAGCATATCATTTTAAATAATTGTTAAACCTAATAATTTCAGAAAAAATTTATCATACTAATTGCAAAAAGCAAAATTACGTCACTAATTGGAGGATTATAATACATTGGTCAAGTTTATTAGATTCGATTTTAAGTTAGATTTAGATATAATTGTTAGAAATATCGGTATATTTCGTCATTAATTTACGGATTATAACGAAACTATAGTATATGAATTACGAGTCATAAATGAATTGCATAATATAAAATTATAGGAATTTAGAATTAACCTTTGGTCCTAGCAAATTTGGCCTATGAACAATATCGAAATCGATATTCTCCTAATTGTTGCACCCAAGATGCTCCGAGATATGCCTTGCTTGTGCTAGAATTTTAGAGAAAAGTTACTGCTAATTTTTCTTTTGTGTGATGATGAATGATAGAGAGAATTCGAGAGAAAAATCAGAATTTTTCTTGTTATCTTCTCTTCTGTTTTTGGCCATCTAACACTAGTAGTAGAAGGAGAAGTCTTATATTTTTCTTTCCCTCTTGTTATTAGGTTTTTTGACCTAGTTACCATAAGAGAATAATAGGAGATCTTTTCTCTTATTTTTATCTCTTAATAACCGGAAAAATAAGAGAAGAAAAAGACTATTTTCTCCTTCCTTTTTTTGGTTATATTAGCATGTAATATAATATATACGTCAACTATAAATATCCGTATATTTATAATTTGCTAATTAAATATAACATATTATGTTTAATTACGAATTAACATTTTAATTCGTTTAAGCTTACATTATATACATTGAGTAAATATAACGGTTTATATTCAATTACGAATTACATTTAATTTGTCTAAGCTAATATTACTTAATCGTTATTAAATAATCGTATCATCATTACATTGACTTACCTTTTAGTCATATACATCGACTAACCTTTTAGTCATATAATAAGGCATCAATATGATTATATTATTCATATAATCACATCTCTCAGACACATCCTTTAGGTGTGACTTTTAGGGACCAATTGATCACCGCCATTAAAATGACAATAACGTCAAACTCCTAGCAAGCCAACCGTTATCGATAAACGTTAATCAACTGATAAGAATACTAAGTATACCCTGTGAACCTGTAAGAGATTTATTCATGTTATCACACTAACTGTGGAGGACACTAGCTCCAACAATCTCCCACTTGTCCTTACAAGTGTATGTGCGATAACCCGATTCTCATATCCATAAATTTCTCCCACTCAATGTAAAACAATTTGCAAAGTCCGTATTTACAAAGGTCGCATTTTACAAGCGATCAGTATCAAGAGTGGTTTTCCCGACTAGAGAGTAACTTAACTGATAAACGAATCATTATTCGAGCATGGCCATGCATTTCAGTTACAACTCCTCGAGTGGCCCTGAGAAATAACAAAACCTGATAAAGGTTGGATATTTTCCTCAACTCGAATCCTATAGATACAAGCACAGTATGAAATGACCCAGTAAAAATCTACTTAGCCTCATGTTACGGTCGACCATGAGAAAGAAACAAAAGTCACCCAAAAACTGCATTAATCTCAAGAGACAGTCGATAGTCAATAGAATCGACTCTTAGGAACACTATGGACGTCCTATCCACGACCTGGCACCGAATGTTCTGAAACATTTAGGACTCCATAACGTTGTCACGATGTCCTACGAGGTATCTTTATAACTCGTATCTGTTATCGATCAGTCAACCGTTTGACTTATGGCTCGTTGAACCCACCATCAATCAACTTCACAGTATAATTGCCAGAGTTATCAGCTCATGTAGGCGATTACGGACCAAAACAATTATAATGTAATTCAGTTCACTTTGTGGCGTTCAATGTTGTCGTACAATCCACATGAAAAACAAAATATGAAACAATACGATGATGTTATAAATAGTGCATGAAAAAGATACATTTATCTAATCCACATAAAACAGCTACTACAACTCAGGAACACGTTTAATTCCATGGAAATAACGTGCCCTTCATGCTTATCATATTTTAACGGTTTAGTGAGAGGGTCCGCGATGTTGTCATCCGAAGTAATCTTGTCAATCACTATCTCCTTTTGCTCCACGTAATCTCGGATCATGTGAGCCTTCCGAAGTACATGTCTAGACTTGTTGCTGGACTTAGGCTCCTTAGCCTGGAAGATGGCACCTCTATTATCACAATAGATGGTGATAGGGTCATTCGAACTAGAAACTACGGTTAGTCCTTGTAAGAACTGACGCATCCATATAGCTTCCTTTGCAGCTTCTGAAGCGGCATAGTACTCGGACTCAGTTGTAGAATCTGCTATAACACTCTGTTTGGAGCTTTTCCAACTGACCGCAGCGCCATTAAGAGTAAAGACGAATCCAGACTGAGATTTCGAGTCATCTCGATCTGTTTGGAAGCTAGCATCCGCGTAACCGATTGCGCATAGCTCAGTATCTTCTCCATAAGTCAATACCCAATCCTTAGTCCTTCGTAAGTACTTAAGGATGTTTTTGACAGCCATCCAGTGTGTATCACCTGGATTGCCTTGGTACCGACTCGTCATACTCAATGCATATGACACGTCCGGACGTGTGCATATCATGGCATACATGATCGATCCTATAGCTGATGCATAAGAAACACGACTCATGCGCTCGACCTCTTCCGATGTCTTGGGTGCCTGAGCTTTACTCAAATGCATCTCAGAAATCATTGGAAGGTTCCCCTTCTTGGAGTTGGTCATGCTGAACCTCTCAAGAATCTTATCTATATAAGACTCCTGACTGAGTGATAACATCCTTCGTGATCTATCTCTATAGATACGGATCCCCAATATGCGTTGTGCCTCACTCAGATCTTTCATCTTGAAATGGTTCTTTAACCATACTTTTACCGAAGATAAGAGAGGGATGCCATTCCCAATCAAGAGTATGTCATCATCATACAATATTAAGAAGACAATCTTACTCCCACTCGACTTGACATACAAGCATGGTTCCTCGACCGATCGATTGAAACCATTCTCTTTTATCACCTGGCCGAAATGATGATTCCAACTCCGAGAAGCTTGCTTAAGTCCATAAATGGAACGCTTAAGCTTGCAAACTTTCTTAGGATTTTTAGGATCAATGAAACCTTCGGGTTGTACCATGTACAATTCCTCCTCCAAATAACCACTTAAGAAGGCGGTTTTCACATCCATCTGCCAAATTTCATAGTCATGAAAAGCGGCAATCGCTAAGATTATCCAAATGGAACGCGGCATAACTACGGGTGCAAAAATTTCATCATAATGCAATCCTTACACTTGAGTGAAACCTTTTGCCACTAGTCGTGCCTTATAGGTGTCTGGTTGTCCTTCTACGGAATGCTTTATCTTATAAAGCCATTTGCACTGAAAAGGCCGTACCTTATCAGGCAAATCAACAAGATCCCATACGTCATTTTCATACATGGAGTCCATCTCGGATTGCATGGCTTCAAGCCATAGCTTAGAGTCGGAACAGGTCATGGCACCTTTATAGGTAGCGGGTTCGTTACTCTCTAGGAGTAAAACATTATCTCTATCATTCTCCTCGACCATACCAATGTATCTGTCTGGAGGAAAGGAGACTCTACCCGACCTCCTAGGTTCCATAGGGATGTTAACCGTAGCATAAGTTGAAGGAACCTCTTCCTCCATTGGTCGCTCGGTTGTTGGTTCTTGAATCTCCGACAGATCGAAGGTTCTATTACTTGACTTATTCTCGAGAAACTCTTTCTCTAAGAACTTCGCACTAGCCGCAACAAAAACTCGTTGTTCGGTAGGCGAATAGAAGTAATGACCAAACATTCCTTTTGGATAACCAATAAAGTATGTCTTGACCGATCGCGGGCCGAGCTTATCCTTGTGTCTCCACTTGACATAAGCCTCGCAGCCCCAAACCTGAATAAAGGACAAGTTAGGGACCGTTCCCTTCCATAACTCATATGGAGTCTTGTCTACAGCTTTAGACGGACTTCGGTTAAGTATAAGAGCAGCTGACAAAAGAGCATAACCCCATAATGAATCAGGTACTACCGTGTGACTCATCATGGATCGAACCATATCAAGTAATGTTCGATTTCTCCGTTCGGACACACCATTTAATTGAGGTGTTCCGGGTGGATTTAACTGTAGTACTACACCAGAGTTTTTAAGGTGTTGATCAAACTCATTTGAAAGATATTCGCCACCACGATCTGAACGAAGTGCTTTAATCTTTCTTCCCAGTTGTTTTCAACCTTATTCTGGTATTCCTTGAACGTTTCAAAGGACTCGCTTTTATGCTTCATTAAGTAGACATATCCGTATCTACTCAACTCATCCGTGAAAGTGATAAAATATCTATAGCCATCTCTTGCGTTTATTGACATAGGTCCACATACATCAGTATGTATGAGTCCTAATAGGTCACTAGCGCGCATTCCAACACCTTTGAAGGAAATTCGAGTCATTTTACCGATAAGACATGATTCACACGTGCCAAATGATTCGTAATCAAATGGGGAGATAGTCCCATTGTCAATGAGCTTCTTTACACGTTTCTCATTTATGTGTCCCATACGGCAGTGCCATAGATAAGTTTGATCTTTGTCACCAACCTTTAATTTCTTATTATTCACATGCAATATGTCTGTGGTTTGATCTAAGATATAAATTCCATTCATGGAAACTGCTTTGCCATAAATCATTTCATTAAAAGAGAAAATACAGCTATTGTCTTTTATTGAAAATGAAAAACCGTCTTTATCTAGTACGGAAACAGAAATAATGTTCTTAGATAAACTGGGTACATAACAACAGTTATATAAATATAACTCAAAACCACTCGGGAGTTGGATTACATATGTTCCCACTGAAACTGCAGCAACTCTTGCTCCATTCCTCACTCGCAGGTCCACATCACCGTTTGCGAGAGGTGTGATGTTTCTTAGGCCCTGCAAATGATTACACAGATGAGAACCACAACCTGTATCAAGTACCCAAGTTCCGAAACTTGCATGGTTAATCTCAATCATATGAATAAAAGATGACATACCAACAGGAGTGACGCGGCCTTCTTTTATGTCCTCACGGTACACGGGACAGTTCCTCCTCCAATGCCCAGTCTTGTGGCAATGGTGGCACTCCATGTTACTGTCCTTGCTCTTTGCCTTGCCTTGTGAGCCACTGCTCTCACCAGGCCCACTCTTGCCGTTTCCTGACTTTTTAAACTTTGGCTTTCCTACAGCTAGGTCGCCATGAGCCTTGCCCTTACCTTTGCCCTTATTGGAAATCATGAGAATATCTTGCTTCATGCTCCCACTCAATTTCATATCATTCTCGGTCTGTACGAGAAGTGAGTGTAGCTGATGAAGACTTTTCTTCATATCATTCATATAGTAATTTGCCCTGAAAAGGGCAAAACCATCATGAAGTGAATGAAGCACACGGTCAATGACTATGCTCTCACTGATTTTGCAATCAAGTGCCTCCAGTTTCTCGACATTCTCAATCATATCAAGAATGTGTGGGCTAACCGGTTGGCCCTTCTGGAGTTTCGCCTCAAAGAAGCGACATGTATGCTCATAAGTAACGATCCTCGGTGCTTTTGAGAATTCGTTAGTGAGCGTGGTGAAAATCTTGTTTGCACCTTGGGCAATGAAGCGTCTTTGCAAATTGCTTTCCATTGCAAAGATGAGTACATTCTTTATCGCACCCGCTTCGATAACGAAGTCACTATATTCAAGTGTCTCGTTAGCTCTCGCATTGGGGCCTGGGTTTGGCGGTATTGGCTCAGTCAAGTACTTGAGCTTACCGTCAGCAATGGCAGCATTCCTTAATGCCGCCTCCCAGTCCGCAAAGTTGGACCCGTCATTCTTCAGTCGCATGGACTGAGTCATGTGGTCCATAAAAGCTTTAAGCAAGGATTCGCGCGCGAGCGTGGCACTTGGAATAGGGATATCAGTATTTCCAACCATTTGTTATATGCAGTATTATCAATGTAAACGAGTTCTACACTGAAAAAGAAGAAAAAACATAATAAGCATACTCATCGATTTGAATTTAAGTCTAGTGCAAAATTTGTTTTGACGCAAAGACTCGAGCATTTATACAATTGACCTACCTCAAGAATTATATAAATGATCCCAAGACTCAATTATCTGTAAATTGATAAGCCAACCTCTTGGCTAATTCTACCTTTAGAATTCTTGGTCGATAAATTTCTGTAAATTCTATCTTTAGTCCATCATAATCACGAGAAACTATTCGGACTATAATGTTGAGATAAAATAGGTCAACACACACTGCTTACCCAACGTAGAAGGGGTCATATGCAGAGTAAGGTCCTATATGCCTACCGACGAAGAAGGGACTCATAGTAGTTTGGCCTATAAAGACTAGTCTCAATTTTAGGTTTAGAGGAAGATCCCATCAATTTTATTTTAATTCAATTTTAAGTGAACTAATATCTAGCATGCGAGAATGAATAAACTAAAATGATGGCTTAAATTTGAGTGACATCTTTATGTCCATGATAACTAACATTCAACCTATATGAGTCCATTTTCATGCATTTTAGTAGTAGGTGGTTTGGTTTAGGCGGAATATGATGCACTAACTATCATGTGATGAAAAAGCAACAAGAACGGAAAAATACATAAAAATATTACAAAGTCCTAGTGTGGCCTATCTACCAAAATGAAAAAAAATACAACTTTGGAATCCAACCCATTTGGACCCGAGAAGCTTGTCTTGATGTTCCATCTTGGTCCATGTAGCGGGAGTGAGCAATCCGATCTCCATCTTTAGTCTTCTCAAAATACATTTAATAAATTACAAAATATAAACCTATTTACATTCTAATTTAAAAACATAATTTAATGAAAAATAAAATGGAGATTCGAGATCTCAAAATTACATCAAAGATCATGTTTCCATCATTACGAAAACATGATCAACTAAGGCCACACTAGGTAATACAAATTACAACCGATTGCAAAAATACGTAAATTAAACCATTCAACCATTCATTCAACATAAAATGCATCAACTATAAATTAATCATTCAAGACATAATTCTTTAATTATGAAGAGTAATTTATCCAAACCACCTTTTAAAATGATCAAAATTATGTGACAATTCCTTAATTAATCACAATAACCCCAACCAAACATAATCCAATTTTAATTCATATTCTTTAACATGAATTAGTACAACATTATTTTAAACCTCTTTAAAATAATTGGGTATCCAATTATTGTGAACTTCTTCACAACAAAAAACGAAACATTATCATTATAATGACTAATAACAAAAACATTCGACCAAAAATTAAAAAAAAACGAAGCAGTTTTTTTTTCTTTTGGCAGCCACGAAACAGTTTTTAAATATACAATTTAATCTGATGTTACTAATATTTTCAAGATCGGTACAAATTATCAACATCTAATCATTATTAAACATCGATACAAACTAGATGATTCAATTTAACAATTTAAAATGAATATCTAAATCAATGAATACCGAAAAATATATAGCGATGAACATTCAAATCGATTTCCATTTCCATTTTAATTTAATCCTTATTAAATCAAAACAACTACAAATTCATCATGTTATCGTCTTAACTATTTAAAACAACAATTACAATGAATCAAAATGGAAAAAACAGGCCAATTTTTTTTCTTTTCACGGATGAACAGTGAAACAGTACAAATAAAAAAAAAATTCTTTTTTTTTTCTCTCGGCAGCTGCAGCAAAAAAAAACAAATTTTTTTTTTCTTTCTATACTCGGCCGGGAAAAAAAAACAAAAAAATAAATATTTCTAATCTTATATTTCATCAATTATGAAAAACATATAAAATAATTTCGTAGCCCTTGGCTCTGATACCACTTGTTAGAAATATCGGTATATTTCGTCATTAATTTACGGATTATAACGAAACTATAGTATATGAATTACGAGTCATAAATGAATTGCATAATATAAAATTATAGGAATTTAGAATTAACCTTTGGTCCTAGCAAATTTGGCCTATGAACAATATCGAAATCGATATTCTCCTAATTGTTGCACCCAAGATGCTCCGAGATATGCCTTACTTGTGCTAGAATTTTAGAAAAATGTTACTGCTAATTTTTCTTTTGTGTGATGATGAATGATAGAGAGAATTCGAGAGAAAAATCAGAATTTTTCATGTTATCTTCTCTTCTGTTTTTGGCCGTCTAACACTAGTAGTAGAAGGAGAAGTCCTATATTTTTCTTTCCCTCTTGTTATTAGGTTTTTTGACCTAGTTACCATAAGAGAATACTAGGAGATCTGTTCTCTTATTTTTATCTCTTAATAACCGGAAAAATAAGAGAAGAAAAAGACTATTTTCTCATTTCTTTTTTCGGTTATATTAGCATGTAATATAATATATACGTCAACTATAAATATCCGTATATTTATAATTTGCTAATTAAATATAACATACTCCCTCCAATTTTACATGTTCTTTCCTTTTCTTTTGGACACAAGGATTAAGGAAATCATTTTGGACCACACAAAACACACTACCCCACATTCAATTAAATTTGGACCACACAAATACTCACAAATAAGGAAAGAGGGAACATCACCACAATTAGCTTAAAATGGAAAGAGGGAAGAAGATGAAAAATTGGAGGGAGTATTATGTTTAATTACGAATTAACATTTTAATTTGTTTAAGCTTACATTATATACATTGATTAAATATAACGGTTTATATTCAATTACGAATTACATTTAATTCGTCTCAGCTAATATTATTTAATCGTTATTAAATAATCGTATCATCATTACATTGACTAACCTTTTAGTCATATACATCGACTAACCTTTTAGTCATATAATAAGGCATCAATATGATTATATTATTCATATAATCACATCTCTCAGACACATCCTTTAGGTGTGACTTTTAGGGACCAGTTGATCACCGCCATTAAAATGACAATAACGTCAAACTCCTAGCAAGCCAACCGTTATCGATAAACGTTAATCAACTGATAAGGTTACTTAGTATACCCTGTGAGCCTGTAAGAGATTTATTCATGTTATCACACTAACTGTGGAGGATACTAGCTCCAACAATAATCATATAAGAGTTAGTTTGATTATGTTTAGGAAAAAGAGGGATTTGTTAAGAGTAAAATTCGTATGTGAAAAAGCAATTCCGTTATTTTTTCCTCCTCAAGGGAGGTAGATGGTTCAATTATTTGTTTTCTCTTAACTTGCAAGCAACTTAGCCTTTTTAAACTCAGCAAGCTTTTTTCGCTATTTACTTATCTTTGGGATATTTTACATGTTAAAACATTATTTTTATTTAATAAGAATATTCAAACTATTATTTCTATAATAATAATCAAACTCATTTTAATTCATAGTAAATCGTACTATCATGCCTTTTTCTCATACTGCATTTAAGTGACCTGCAACATGTTCATCTGGTCATTTTCTTACATATATAATAATGGTAATTGATACAGCATCATTTACCCATAAATACACATACCCTCTCCTTCTGTCACCAACCTGCCACCCTCATGTGACTCATCCCCGGTAGGAGAGAGGATCACCTTCTCTTGGGCTGGTCATTTTTCATATTCGCCTTTTTCGACCACCATACACCATCATGTCACTACTCTATTAATATTCCAACCTTATATTAATATTTACCCGAAAACTATCAGAGAATCTAGGGTTATTTATATACACGTAAGAATAAAGTATTACCAGCTCGGATTTTGAGTAAAGTGTCTTATCAAGGCCTACCTTAGCAAGTGGGAGTGCTACCATCTCGGTTACCCGAGGTAGCACATATCAAATAGACCATAATGAAACAACATTTATTACGCATTGTTTACAGAGATTAAAAATAATCCAATTCTCAAAGCAATACAACTAATCACAAAACCAAACTATCTAAAGACGAACATCTATTGCCTCAGCGGATTCTAATCAACTCATCATCCAGCGGCGATCCCGAGAAACCCCACGCTTGTTCAACGGATTACCGGCTACACTCCAGCTCACCATTCCTCAATGTATCACAGCAGTTTTAGAAAATAATATGGGGTCAGTACAATTATACATTAATCACCTCAACACAAAACAACAACACAATCATATCGAAATATCAGTATCATCTTCAAACTCCGGTAACCGAGTTGTCATCGAAACAGTAACCCATGTCAGTGTCAGACTGCAGATCTGAACATCGTATCTCCTGCCGATGCCAGACCGCAGCACTGGACATCAAAATCCGTGCTCATCACAACGAGCGTTCCCTGCTCGTTAATGTGCACATCCCCCTTGTGACGGGAGTAGACCTGGCAACACTGACCCGATCCGAAATGAACCGACCCTAATAACCCGACCCAACACCTGAACTCAAGACCCGAATTTGACCTGATACCCGAATTGACCCGACCCACTATTACCCGGCCCGAATGTTTATTGTTGCAAACAGGTTATTATCCATGAATAACTTAAAAATAGCTTACCCGAAAATGACTCGAACACGAAATGACCCAACCCGACCCGAAACCAGCAAACCCGAAATTGACCCGACCTGAAACAGCCCCAATCTGAACCCGACCCGGTTGACCCGTTTTCCAAGTCTAGACATGAGTCACAAGAGGCGAAACTCGGGGTGTGAAACCATCTCCCATCAATGGACCACCAATATCGATCAAGTCACAAAACAATCACAATCATTATCATCAATCATAACAATCATCACAATTATCATCACAATAACCAACAAGTAATCAACATATTATTGTACTGAGTAGGGAAAACCCTACCTCAAAAGCAATTCGCAAGGTATGACAAATGCAAGACTAAAATTCTTCTTCTATGAATTCTCCTCCTAACAACCGTATAACAATCTAGGTTCAAGAATTATTCATGACTACTAAACTTAACCTTAATTCAGATTAGGGCTCTAACAACTCCATCCCAAAGACAATAATAATGAATTAGAGATCTAGGACTTACAATCGATTGACGTGTTAGAGTAGGTGTCCTCCACAATAATGCGCCACATAATAAATCTCATTAAGGAATATAATTGGGATATTTATTGACTATATATATGATTAGTCAGTTGATTAACGTAAATCAATAACGGTTGGTTGACTAGAGTTTGACGTTATTGTCGTATGACGGCGGTGATCAACTGATCCCTTTCGGTCACACCTAAAGGATGAAATCCAAATAGTAACTAATTATTTGTATACGATACAGTTAATTAGTACATTACATATATTCGATATGTACGAGAGTTAATTGTTAGAAATTGAGTTAAGAACTCAAATTCGATTAAGCTTATTTTTCAATTATGCGATAATTGACTAATAAATTTATATCTTATTTTAATACGATTAAATAAGATTTAACTTAGTAATTAATCGTTAAATTACTAAATTAGTTGAGGTCTTGAGATAGAGGTAATTAGTTAATTATATTTACAAGGAGTTGTAAAATAAATTAACTAAGCATTGTGGGACCCATTATATATTGATATAATGGTAAAATATTACTTAAAATATTAAGTACATATTATTTATTTATTTGAGTCATATAATTGTTATATGATCAAATTAACACTTAATTATATAAGATAATTAAGCATATGATTAATAAGTATTTGTGGGACAAATATCAAAAATCAAAATGGACCAAATAAGGCCTCACATGGCCGATTATAGTAGTGTTGGTAAGGTGATGATGGTTGCTTTTGTTCATGCTCACAAGTCACATGTGAATATGACATGAATAGTAACCTAAAATCATTTTATTCAACACTACACTCTACCACTTTGCATGTGATTAAAATAAGCAAAATAAGAGCCTTGTGATTCTCTTCATGACTGGCCATATTGTCTTTATAAGGGCAATATGGTTGTTCATTTTACTTGCTCATTCTTGCTTATTTTTCATACATCTCTCAAAAACTCTCCTCACTAAAACTCTCATAATACTAATATTTACCAAGTATTACTAGTGTAGTAATATATTATAATATTAGTAGCATAATATCTATCTTATTATCTAGTTAATAATAAGGGTAGATTATTCGGTATCATCTTGGTGCAACTTGAAGGAGGTCTTCTAGTTTGGATATTATTCTTGTTCATCCATATTAATAACTCAAGAACAACAAGAAGGATTTCTTGTTGTGCCCTTTTAATTTCCATATCAATGTGAGGAAATTTCTTCTTTTATATAAATGTCTTTATATTTGCATGCATGTTACATAGATAATTAAATACTAAATTAACAAGTAATTTAGTAACTAATTAGAGGAGTCTAATTAAGGTCTATGGACTTTCATGTGGTATCAGAGCTAGCTTGTAGCATGCATGTTCATTTTGGACATTTTTTATTAAAGTTATAAGATAAATAATAAATCAAAAATTTAAGTTAAAATATGATTCTGACGAAATTTTTTGGTGCATGTATACCTACTGACCTCAAAATGTTTTTGGTCAAATTTCGTGATTATAGGGATTGATTTGCTATCTATTGTTGATTTTTGGCTTTTAAACCGAGTTAACATGCATTTCATGAGTTAAAAGTTAACTAAAAATATTTTCATGTTGATTCTGGCCATGAAATTTTAATATGATCTCACATGCATGTTTTACATATTGTATGTAAAATTTCGTGACTTTTAATTAAGTATTGCATGTTTATTGATTTTTATACGATAAAAGTCGATAATATGAGATTATAATATTCATAAATTTGAAACGTCCTTTTATGGTCTTGAAAATTTTTGGTACATTTTATATTCTTATGTTGATCAGCTTGGTGAAATTGAATAATTTGTTTCACTGTTTTACTATATTTAATGATTTTTTATTTGATAAAACCATTAAGTACAAAGCTATTTGTTCATAAAATTAATTTAAATTTTTTGAGCAAATGTTTTTTATTTTTATAGTTCCTGGAAATGTTCCAGAATGTACAAAATTTTTTGTTTCAAATTTTATTTTGGGTTTATTTCATAATTGTTATGATTAAACTGTTTTATTTAGCAAATGAAATCAAATCGATCTAATTAATGACCAACAAAACTAGTAGGGACTAATTTTGAGTTCTAAAATAGTTTAGTTAATTTTTTTGAATTTAAATGATTTTTAAATGTTGATATTTGTTTTTAATGGTTAAAAATCAATAAATCCCGTAAAATCGAGCTACAATGAGCATGAATGTGTTTAGGGCGATTTTGGCATGAATTTTGAAGCAATTTATTTTATTTTTGCTTGAATGAATGAATGTCATTTATTTAATAACTTATGCAAATTTTGTACCTAGTATGACCTAGTTATTTTTAATCGTTATTACCCGTAATGTAAGGAAATAACGGTTTGGTTGTAATTTTATTGCGATCTCGTATCGGCGGTTTGTATAATTTAATAATTTCATTTTATAGAATAAATGTATAATAGGAATTTGTATATTTGTAATTATTTTTATGAAGACCGGTGTCTCCCTCAAGAAGGTGCCATTTTGGAAGGTGTTCCAAGTGAAGAGGCAAGGGACAAAGGAGTTGGTTTCCGAATTTGTAATTATCTAGTTAATTTGATTAGCTAGGTGGGCATACTAAGATTTTATCGTTGCTTGGTTGCTTGCTTTATTTCCGCTCATGCCAAAATCGTCACACATGCATTTTATTATCCGTTATTATCAATTCAACGTTATTCACAATTCACCGACTTAGTTCACTTATAGAGAATTAATAACTAAATTGACAAGATCTCTCACATATTTAAAAAATTTGAGATTAGCCTTACCAATTATTAACACCTATGAATCCCGTGTTTATTAGGGCTACCACGCTCGTGGGTCCCTTTTTACCTCGGGTAAGTAGGGTGATACGATCACAAGCTAAAATTGGATTCGACTCAACGAGATAAGCGTTATCTTGGGACTAGGAGATGGATTTAGTTGAAATCCGTCAACCAAGAGTTCTAAGGGTAGAATTAGTCAAGTAATGACTTACCAATTCTAGATAAAGGTAGCATGCGATGACTATTTTTATTTAAAGATGGGTCTTGGAATCATTTATATAATTTAGTGAGAGGTCATTATATAAATGATAAACTTGTTAAAAAAATTTTCAAGTAAATTAACAATGAATGTTTATATATTTCTTTTTGTTGTAGTAACCATATTCGCACAATGTCAACTTCATCCAACAATGCAACCTTGGGTAAGGACTCATGGTTGAGATCCTTCATGGACAAGTGTGTCCTAAAAGATGACGGAAGTAACTTCGTTGAATGGGAGTCAACGATCAAGAGCGCCGCGTTATCCGATAACGTGCTTCGCTACTTGGTCGAAGAGCCCCCCACCGAACCCGCGCCTAGATCGTCCGCGGTAGTTCGGGCCGAATATGACCTTTATTAGAAGGTTGCTAATGACGTCAAGAATGTCTTGATTTGGTCAATCTCACCCAAACTCAAACTACAATTGATATCTCTCAATGCATATGCGATATTCAGGAGGATTACGTCAATGTTTTCGCAAGCCCCTCAAATTCTCCAATATGAGGCGGCTACGAAATTCTTTGACACTAAGCTTCAAAGGGGCCAAAAAGTTGGCCCACACGTGCTCAAAATGGTTGAGCACGCGGACACCTTGGAGTGTCTAGGGTGCAAAATTACGAAGCAATTGGTGGTGGGTAAAATCCTTCATTCACTCACACCTAAGTTCACCCAATTTAGGGAGAACTATAACATGAATGGCATGGACAAGAGTTTCCATGAACTCCATGCACTCCTCACCCAAGCGAAGAGGGACATGCAGGCTAGTGGGAGTGAACCCATGGATGTTATTTCCATGAAAATGAAGAACATGAATGATACGGCTATCGCAACCCTATCAAAGATAAAACCTAACGGTCTCAACAAAATGCAGTAGAGGCAGTCGAGTATCGAATCCACAGGGAGAGGGAATCCTATAACTTGCTAAGTCTGCCAAGGTAACTAAATTGGGGGTGTGACACCCTCAAATTTGCGGAAAGAAAAAAAAAATAATTTAAATAAATAAAAGATGAGAATACGTTTCTAATAGGTTCACTTTAGTGAAAATCGGTAAATTTTAAAACCGGAACCTACTATTAAATATATTCATCATAACAAAGGTGTCTTAAAGAAAAAGGTTCATAAACAAAAAAGGAAATAATATTATACATAAGAATTATCCAAAACGGGAGACATATCTCCCGTATAAATACGAAAATAAAAGAGTGTATAATAATATACAATCCTAAGAACCGAATATAGGTCCAAGGTAAATACTTCGCTCGCTAGCTCGTCAATGTACCCAATGTATGCATCACAAACCTGCCAACCGCATTAAATATAAACACGGAAGCCACAGTCAGTGGGGAGTAACTCCGAGTTCTCCTAGCCACGAAATGTCAAGTTTAATAAAACATGAATAACATAAAAGAAATGTATATGGAAAATACAAAACTTAACATATACGATATGCTTTTCATGTTATGAAACAATTAACTAACATATAACCTATCATATGAAAACTATCATGTGAATCTGTTAACAATCTATAACACGAGGTAGGGAAGCTGGTATGCTAGCTCAGAGGTTACCTTTAAAACCATGATACACTCAACCCTCATCATACGAACTATCATGTGAAACAGTTAACAACCGGTAATCCAAACTCTATCAACCTTAGCCGGCTTGCATCTCACCTTCTAAGACTCATAGAATCATCAAACATGAAAGACCAATACTTGACGAATGCTCCTGCTATCTCTATGGATCAAATGAACCGCACATTTAGTGAGTATCTTGACAAGTGTGTGGTGGTATTCATTGATGATATTCTTATTTTCTCCAAGTCCGAAGATGAGCATGCTAGTCATTTGAGGATTATTTTGGGTGTTGTACATCGTCCGAAGTGGTATGCTAAGTTCTCTAAGTGTGAGTTCTGGTTACCTAAAGTATCCTTTCTTGAGCATGTTATTTCAAAAGAAGGTGTTATGGTGGGTCCTTCGAAGATTGAGGCCGTTGTTGATTGGAAGAGTCCGTCTGATATTAGAGAGATTCAAAGTTTCCTTGGTTTAGCTGGTTATTATCGAAGATTTGTCAAGGATTTCTCTAAACTTGCTAGACCTATGACTCAGTTATTGAAGAAGGAAACCAAATTCCTATGGAATGAAGCTTGTGAAGCAGCGTTTCAAGAATTAAAGAAGAGGTTAACTATCGCTCCGGTGTTGACTTTGCCTGAAGATGGAGTAGACTTTGATGTCTATTGTGATGCTTCTAAAATGGGATTGGGTTGTGTTCTTATGCAAAATCGGAAGGTGGTGGCTTATGCTTCAAGGCAATTGAGAGTTCATGAAGTGAACTATCCTACTCATGATCTAGAATTGGCCGCCGTTGTTCATGCTTTGAAATTGTGGAGACATTACTTAATTGGAGTTCATTGTCGTATCTTCACCGATCACAAGAGTTTGAAGTACATATTTACTCAAAAAGAGTTGAATATGAGGCAAAGAAGATGGTTGGAATTGGTGAACGATTATGATTTTGAGTTATTGTATCATGAAGGGAAGGCTAATGTTGTTGCAGATGCTCTTAGTAGGAAAGCTTCTCATGCTTCTCATGCTTTGCATGTTTTACCTGTTGATCTTTGTGCCGAGTTTCGAAGGTTGAGTTTGGAGTTTGTAGAGCGTGGATTTGTTCATGTTGGTGCTATGATTGCCGAGCCTGTGTTTCTCCGTGAAATCCGCGAAAGCCAAGTTGATGATCTTACCTACAAGTCTATCCAAGCCAAGATTCTTGAAGGTAAAGGTAAAGATTTCAAGTTTGATAATGAAGGTGTTCTTCGTTTCCATGGTCGTTTATTTGTTCCTAATGCTCTTAATTTGAGGAAGCGAGTTCTTGATGAAGCTCATCTTTCCCCTTATTCTATTCACCCCGGTGGTGATGTAAGATGTACAAGGATTTGAAGCTACAGTTTTGGTGGCCGAACTTGAAGGGTGATGTTGTTGTCTTATGTTGGAAGATGTTTGACTTGCCAACAAGTGCAGATTGAACACAAGAGACCCGGTGGATTGCTACAACCGTTGGATATTCCGCTATGGAAGTGGGAATCTATTTCGATGGACTTTTGTTATGGCTTTGCCGAAACCGTTGGAGGTAAAGATGCCTGTTTGGGTTGTTGTTGATCGATTGACCAAGTGTGCTAGGTTTATTCCGATCAAAGAAACTTGGAATTTGGATCGTTTAGCGAAAGCCTATGTGGATGAAATGTTAGATACCATGGTGTTCCTATGGAGATTATATCCGACCGAGATCCGAGATTCTGTTCGAGATTTTGGAAAGCTTTGCAAGAGGCCATGGGTAGTAAGTTGTTGATGAGTACTGCTTTTCATGCCGCTACGGATGGTCAGACTGAGAGGACTATTCAGACTTTAGAAGACTTGCTTAGGGCTTGTGCTCTTGACTTTCCAGTCTAGTTGGGAAAAGAGCTTACCGTTGTGGAGTTTTCTTACAACAACAGCTTTCATGCATCTATCAAGATGGCTCCATATGAAGCTCTTTATGGAAGGAAATGTCGGAGTCCTATATGTTGGAATCAATTGAGTGACAATCGTGATTTAGGCCCCGATTTCTTGTTGAAACCATTGATAATGTGAAGGTCATTCGTGATAGAATGAAAGCCGCTCAAGACCGTCAAAAGTCTTATGCCGATATCCGAAGAAGGCCGTTAGAGTTTGAGGTTGGTGATAAAGTATTCTTGAAGGTGTCTCCTATGAAGGGTGTTAAAAGGTTTGGTGTTAAGGGTAAATTGAGCCCGAAATACATTGGACCCTTTGATATTGTGAAAAGGATTGGTGTCGTTGCTTATAAGTTGGATTTGCCGCCGAATTTGGCTAAGGTTCATGATGTTTTACATGTTTCTCAATTGAGAAAGTATGTTAGTGATCCAAGCCATGTCTTTCAAAGGGATTTGCCCGAGCTTGAACCGAATTTATCCTTTGAAGAGAAGCCGATCTGTGACACCCTCAAATTTGCGGAAAGAAAAAAAATTATTTAAATACATAAAAGATACGAATATACATAACGAAGGTGTCATAAAATAAAAAGAGTCATTACAAACCGAAATAATATTCTACAAAAGAAATCTACAAGACGGGAGACATATCTCCCGTATAAATACGGAAATAAAAGTGTACAATAATATACAAACTATGAACCGGATATAGGTCCAAGGTAAATACTTCGCTCGCTAGCTCGTCCATGTACCCCAAATATGCAACACCACCTGCTCGACCGCATTAAATATAAACACGGAAGCCACAGTCAGTGGGGAGTAACTCCGAGTTCTCCCAGCCACGAAATGTCGAGTTTAATTAAACATGAATAACATAAAGCAATGTATATGGGAAATACAAAACTTTAACATATATGATATGCTTTTCATGTTATGAAACAAATAACTAACATATAACCTAGCATGTGAAGGCTATCATGTGAATCTGATAATAAAATATAACCCGAGGTAGGGAAGCTGGTATGCTGGCTCAGCGGTTACCATGTAACATGGCCCTGATACACTCAAACCCTAATCAACACGTAATCATGTGAATCAGTTAACAATCGGTAATCCAAACTCTATCAATCCTAGCCGGCTTGGATCTCACCTTCTAGAACTCATAGAATCATACAAACATGAAAGACTAATACTCTACAAACAGGCATAAGTTCTTAGCACCGTCAATAGAAGACTTCTGTAACTCGAGGCTATACCACAAGGTAGGAAAACATCCTAGTCCTAGATTGATCAGACCTAGCGACAACAGCTATTCCATTCCCCGTCCCATGACATAACCGTCTATGAGAAACTCTACTAGGCGAACCCCTAAGCAGAGATGGCTAGTACTTAAGCTGGCTCCAGTCCCAAAACGGATCAGGCAGCCATGCCCCGACTTGGAGATAAGCCCCCCAGGCCGTGACACAAAAGCTATCAAGCGGTGAACTATATGCTCGTTAAAGATAGTAAGGCCTATCAATGTCATGGTCCAAGATACTCATTTAGAATTAGAATGGTCAAGACGCCATATACTCATAATTCCCTATGGGTACTTAGTCAACACGACACATATCATACAATCAAACAGTCACGGGAAAACTTCCTATCATGTGACTAATTGCATATAAATCATATTCAAGTATCATATCGCCTCCTATCTACTAAGGCTAATTCATTAATTAAATACGACCTTACTTGAAGACAAATCCCCGACCCGAGTCCCGCGACGGGTCATCAGTCAAAACGGGGCTGACGAGATCTTAGTTTGACCAAACCCGTTTGGTCAAACCGGCTAGAAACAGAGTCTTTACCATATAGACTTGAACATAAAAATCATCATATTCATTACATGTTATTTTATTAAAACTTCTAACATGTGATTTATTAAATCTTACTAAAAACCCGCTTGACTTAAAGGATATCAATTTAAACTACGATCTCGTATTATAATGTCTAACATGTGAGAAATAATAATTTTATAAAAAAAACCTTTTTAATTAAATATTTTACTTATTAACATTTCCCACTTGCTAAATATTACAAAACACGATAAAACGGCAATAACTCAAAAACCGTCACAAGACCAAGGGAGGGACCCACGGGCTGACTTGGGCCGACCAAGACACGGGCCTGAACTGGGCCCACGGGCTGTTTTGGGCTGACTTGGGCTGTTTTGGGTTTTTTATCGACTTTACTAAAAAACCGTTTTCCTAATATTTCCCGCATGCTTTAACATATTTAAAACCCGTCAAAACAACAACATAACAATCAAGTATCGACACAACTCCCAAGGACCAAACCCCGGACCCACCCAGACCGGGCTGGACCGGCCTGAACCGGTCTGACCAGGCCTGAACCGGCCGGTTCACAGCCACCCAACACGGCCCATTCACACGGCCAAAACCACCACCATTCCAAATAAATGCTAACATGTTTTTAATTAACAACAACCATTTTAACCACCAATTTAATAATCATCCATACAAAAATCATGATTATAAATAAATCATCCAACTATGTCAAGAACAACCAACATGCCAAAAATTCATACAACATAGTAAAATAACAACCTATCATGTTACTAATTAAAAATCAAAAGTAACAATAATATGAACTAAAACAAAAGATGAACCAAAAACAAAAGAAACAAAGGATATGTAACATTAAATCGTCGAGTAACTCGGAATCGTTACCTTAGCTAGCAAAACCAATTAGCACCAAAATAAGAAGTAAATAAAAATAAGAAACCCGTCTTCTAATCTTCTCCTAAAATATACGAGTCACCAAACTCGTCTTCAAAATCTTCCCCTATAAGAAATGACAAGAAAAACATTATTAGAATTAAAAACTGGATTTTCCATAATTAAAGTGTTGAAAACGATTTTGCCGGAATTGAAAATAAACCGTACTTGAAGATGGAGAGCGAAGAGGAGATTCTAGAAATATAAGTTAGGACGGATTTGAACAAGTAACGAATGTGTTGTGACGATTTTGCTCAAGAACGATGAAGAACGCTCAAGAACACCAAGAACGATTTTGATTATATTAAAGAAAGTATTGATTTGATCTTAAGTTGATTTATTGAAAAATGAAAAGTAGTTAGTGGGTAATGTTGGGTGGGAGTGCCGTGTAATTATAGGGAAAAATAGAGTCGGGTTTTGAAATTGTTGTTACGGAATTGACTCGGGTTTTATTATTATAATAAGATAATTAATTAGATATTAAGTTAATTAAATTAAATATCTAGATATTATGTTATATTAATGAAAAGAAAGGAAAATATCTAGCTCTAAGAGAGGAAGGAGAGCCGTGTGGTTCATGAAGAATCGGGTCTGTTTTTCAAGCGATTTGCGTAATTTTCGTTGACGGGTCGATAAAGTAATAAATATCTAAGATATTATTATTAGATTAATCAAAATAATGAAAATATCAAAAAGTGAGTGGAAAAGGATGACATGGGCGTGTGACTCATGCCAAAGTCGGGTTTCGAGTTTGTTTCGGGATTTTAGATGACTCGGGAATAGTTAAATGACGTTTGGGTTAAAACCGTAAAAGTTATTCTTTAATTCCAAATAAATTCAAAATAATTATATTAAATTTTCATAAATCCAAATAAATCATAATAAAAATAAATTAAAAATATTATTTTTTTAAATAAAATTTCGGTCTTCAAATTACAAGGCGAGTCGGAAAAAGTCAACGAAAGTCAAAGTTGACTTAAAAATCAAGAAAAGTCAAAGATGACTTAAAAGTCAAGAAAAGTTTATGACGACTTAAAAGTCAAGAAAAGTCACTGACGACTTTAAAAAGTCAAGAAAAGTCAAAGACGACTTAAAAGTCAAGAAAAGTCAAAGATGACTAAAAACGGGATTTTCATGAAATCTCTCAGAAATTCCAATTACGAACTCGGAATTTCAAAATACGACTCGAAACAATAAATTCTATTTTAAAAACTTAACCTTGCTGAAAAGTATCCTTAAGAAATTTTACTAGAAAAATTGGGTACTTTTCGGGTTGTTACAGTTGTAGACTTCCACGCCACCCCGGTGTAGGATGCTTCAACCGACCTTATGTTTGCTTATTTTCCCAGAAGAGTGGTCACCGTTATGATGATTGCCCCGATCGGAAGTTGCCCCCTCCAATTGCCAAACCTAAGGCATCAATCTTCGTTTTAAGCCAAGCCGAAGCCGATGCTCATCCGGAGATAATTACGGGTTTGTTCTCAATCTTAGAGCAACCGTGTCTTATTCTATTTGATACCGGCGCTTCTATGTCCTTTGTGTCTTTAACTTATGTTGATAAGTTAACTATCGAGCCTACTTCTAGTGAGGATACTCCCATATCCTTACCATCCGGAGAAATTATCTCATGTTCTACTCTTTACCCTAATGTTTCTATTTCTATTGCGGGTACTATCTTCCCCGCTAATCTCCTTAAGTTTCCTCTAGGAGAGTTCGATATAATTCTAGGTATTGATTGGTTAGCGTTATACCATGCTAGATTCGAGTGTAGAGATCAAAAGATTTATTTAAAGAGACCTTTAGGAGTTAGAATAACCTATAAGGGACCTCATTCCCGAATGGGTGTGTCTTTATTAATTTCCGCAATGAAGTTGGTGAGTTTGGTAAGAAAGGGTCACCAAGCATTCTTGTGTATTGTGACTTCTTCAACTACCTCCTTACCAAAGATTGAAGATGTACCTATATTTCGTGAATTTGATGATGTATTCCCCGAAGACTTGCCCGGGATCCCTCCCAAGCGTGATGTTGAGTTTTCCATTGATCTTGTACCTGGATCCGGACCCATAGCCAAAGCTCCATACCGTATGACTCCAACCGAGTTGAAAGAGTTAAGGAAGCAATTTGATGATATGATTGAAAAAGGTTTCATTCAACCAAGTGCCTCGCCTTGGGGTGCTCCCGTTCTCTTTGTGAAGAAGAAAGATGGTTCCATGAGACTTTGTACTGACTACCGTGAGTTGAACCGAATTACAATCAAGAATAGGTATCCTTTGCCAAGAATGGAAGATTTGTTCGATCAACTAAAGGGTGCTTCTACTTTTTCCAAGATTGATTTGAGATCCGAATATCACCAAATTCCCGTTCGTGATGCCGATATACCAAAGACCACTTTGAGTACAAGATATGTCACTTTGAGTTCAAGGTGATGCCATTTGGATTGACTAATGCTCCCGCTATTTTATGGATCAAATGAACCGCAGATTTAGTGAGTATCTTGACAAGTGTGTAGTGGTGTTCATCGACGACATCCTTATTTTCTCCAAGACCAAAGAAGAGCATGCTATTCATCTTAGGAATATTTTGGGTGTCCTTCATCGTCAAAAGTGGTTTGCCAAATTCTCCAAGTGTGAGTTTTGGTTACCTAAAGTGTCCTTTCTTGGACATGTAATTTCTAAAGAAGGTGAGATGGTAGACCCTTCTATAATTGAAGCTGTGGTGGATTGGAAGAGTCCGACTGATGTTAGAGAAGTCCGAAGTTTTCTTTGTTTAGGTGGTTACTACCGATAATTTGTCAAAGATTTCTCAAAGGTTGCGAGACCGATGACTCAATTGTTGAAGAAAGAAACCAAGTTCGTATGGAATGAAGATTGTGAAGCCGCTTTTCAAGAGTTAAAGAAAAGGTTGACTACCGCCCCGATGTTGACTTTACATGAAGATGGTGTAGACTTTGATGTCTATTGTGATACTTCCAAGATGGGATTGGGTTGTGTACTTATGCAAAGTAGGGAAGTGGTTGCTTATGCCTCGAGACAGTTGAGAGTTCATGAAGTGAACTACCCTACTCATGATTTGGAATTGGCCGCCGTTGTTCATGCCTTGAAAGTGTGGAGACACTATCTTATTGGTGTTCATTGTCGCATATTTACCGATCACAAGAGTTTGAAGTACATATTTACTCAAAAGGAGTTGAATATGAGACAAAGAAGATGGTTGGAATTGGTGAATGACTATGATTTTGAGTTGCTATACCATGAAGGGGGAGGCTAATGTTGTTGCCGATGCTCTCAGTAGGAAATCTTCTAATGCCTTGAATGCTATGTGGGTATTACCCGATGATCTTTGTTTTGAGTTTCGAAAGTTGAAGATGGAATTCGTGGAACGTGGATTTGATTATGTTGGTTCTATGGTTGCCGAACCCGTTTTTCTCCGCAAGATCCGCGAAAGCCATGTTGACGATCCTACCTACAAGTCTTTTCAGGCCAAACTTCTAGAAGGAAAAGCAAAAGACTTCAAGATTGATGACAAAGGTGTCCTTCGACTCTATGACTGTTTGTTTGTACCTGATGCTCTTGACTTGAGAAAGTGAGTTCTTGATGAAGCTCACCTTTCTCCTTATTCTATCAACCCCGGAGGTGATAAGATGTATAAAGACTTGAAGCTACAATTTTGGTGGCCGAATTTGAAAGGCGATGTTGTGTCTTATGTTGGTAGATGTCTTACTTACCAACAAGTGAAAATCGAACACAAGAGGCCTGGTGGATTGCTACAACCTTTGGATATTCCGCTATGGAAGTGGGAATCTATTTCTATGGATTTTGTCATGGCTTTTCGTTTGACCAAGAGTGCTAGATTCATCCCGATCAAAGAGACTTGGAGTTTAGATCGACTAGCCAAAGCCTATGTTGATGAGATCGTTAGATATCATGGTGTTCCCAAGGAGATCATATCCGACTGAGATCCGAGGTTTTGTTCGAGATTTTGGAAGGCCTTCCAAGAAGCCATGGGTAGTAAATTGTTGATGAGTACCGCGTTTCATGCCGCTACCGATGGTCAGACCGAGAGGACTATCCAGACTTTAGAAGACTTGGTTGGGGCTTGTGCACTCGACTTCCAATCTTGTTGGGAAAAGAATCTACCGTTGGTCGAGTTTTCTTACAACAATAGTTATCATGCATCGATCAAGATGGCTCCTTATGAAGCTCTCTATGGAAGGAAATGCCGAAGTCCTACATGTTGGAATCAATTGAGTGATGTTCGTGACTTAGGTCCCGATGGTCTTGTTGAAACCATTGATCATGTGAAGGTCATTCGTGATAGAATGAAAGCCGCTCAAGACCGACAAAAATCTTATGCCGATGTCTGAAGAAGACCGTTAGAATTTGAAGTTGGAGATAAAGTGTTCTTGAAGGTATCTCCGATGAAGGGTGTTAAAAGGTTTGGTGTAAAGGGTAAATTGAGCCCGAAATACATTGGACCTTTTGATATTGTGAAAATAATTGGTGCCGTAGCGTACAAGTTGGACTTGCCCCCGAATTTGACCAAAGTTCATGATGTCTTCCATGTTTCTCAATTGAGGAAGTACATTAGTGATCCAAGCCATGTCTTTCAAGCGGAAATGCCCGAGCTTGAACCGAATTTGTCCTTTGAAGAGAAGCCAATCCGCATTCTAGATCGCAAGGATAAGAAGTTGAGAAGTGGTGCCTTTAGTGAAAATTTTGTGGAGATGTCCTAATGTTGAAGAAGAGACGTGGGATTCGGAAGCTACTATGCGTATTAAATATCCAAGCCTATTCGATTAAGGTACCTTTCTTTCGCTCAAGTTTCGAGGGCGAAACTTTTTAAAAGGTGGGGTGATTGTAACACCCGCAAATGTACCCTATTTTTATATTAAAAATATTATACGGATACTTTTCAGCGAAATTTAGTTTTAGTCTATAATTTAATTTCCCGTGTCTAATTTAGCAAATCCGAGTTCGTTTTCGGATTTTACTCGAAATTCCGAGTGAGTTACGCCTTAAGGCGCTTTTGGGCTTTTTCCATGTTTTTCCACTTACTCCTTTATACTCCCCTTAAACCCTAAACTCCCTCATTTTCCACTTACTCCTTCTTTCTCAACAAGTATCCACCATAACCGTAACTCCATTCTTGATCAAGCTTAAGATCATCGCTACTCCTTCGTTCCTTACTAAAATCCCCTAATTTTCGTTATAATCTTCCCCTCTCATCGTCCTCTATCTTAATTGGTAATAAATTTACCATCTTTCTCACGTTTCAAATTATCCGTCTTTCTCAAAGGTGAATTATATTCATCTTTTGTTGTCTAATTGTAGGTGGAGACCTTCAAGACCTCGACAAAGACTACTACTTAGAAGAGGAGGACCTAGACGAGATTTGAAGACGCGAAAAGGTAACGGTGAAGGGTTACTCGATATCATTAGGTGTTTTAATGTGTTTTTGATAATAGTGAACGTAATTAGGATAGGATTAGTATTCATAGAATTTGTGTTTGTTAATGATGGTTATTTTTTGTTGATAATTGTTAATGTTAGTTAATGATAGTTGATATGTGTTGATGATTATGGATGATTCTTAGTGATGTTTGATGAATTTCGAGTACATATGGTCCCAGCCGGCCGACCGGCCGCCGGTCAGCTGACCGGCTGGGATGTGGCTGATGTTTTATTTGTGTTACATGAAAATTTTGGTATGAAGTAAGTCTCAGCCGGCCGACCGGCTGAGACACACCCTATATTACCTTCATTTTCTCAAGTGACATATGGTCCAGCCAGGTAGCCGGCAGCCGGTCGACTTGACCGGCTGGATCACGCTGTATTTTCATTTGTTTTCATATGTTACCAAAACGCCAGCCGGGTAGCCGGCAGCCGGTCACCCTGACCAGCTGGCACACGCTGCCATTCCTCTATCCTATTCTTTCTTAAACCTTCATTTATAATAGTTCGCATGGTTCGTTTATCGTATAAATTTACGTAATAGCTTTAAATATTCATGTTTAGAATATATGATATTCCATTCACTTGTATTGCATGTTTTGTGACAATTTTTGATCTATCCCACTTCGAGTCGGTTTTGCATATGTTATGGTTGAGCACTAATTGTTAAGTGCTTTGAACTCACATTCCCCGGCTACCTCCTCGCTCGTAAGGCTGGAATGTCGGAACGAGGAGATGTATACTTAATGCTTAATTGCATGTTTTAGTGGGCATATGACGACGTTGTTGGGAGGCAAACGCTTTGCGTTGATCGACCCGGCCGTCAAATGTCGTATACTTGTGAGGTGGTGTCATTGCATGTAGCGTACCGCTTGTGTATGATGCTTGTACCTTTTCCGCCTCTTTCGTGAATGTTGACCGAATTTGGGGTACTCGGCTCCTATGGTTGACCGAGTCTTGGATGCGAAATGTTTATCGCATGTCGAATCGGAAAATGTTATTTCGAGAGTGTGGCCATGTTTAGACTAGTATCGGATATTTATATCGTCGTCCTACCAGGAGGAATTGAGTATACATATACGAAATGTTAATCGTGTATGCGTTCAGGGAAATATTTATCCCGTGGATGCGTTTTTAATCATAACGACTATGTACATGGTGCTAGTGCGTGTCATTTACCGTGAGAGATGTTTGTCAACGTATTCGTACGTTTGGGTGGATAATTATATGTTGATTATTTGTGACCGTTGGATGACTTGGCGTGGTTTATATGTCGAGTCTCAATCTTATCAAGTATATGCCGCTATCAGTGAGATGCAAGCCCTAGTGAGTATATAGTTGTCTAAGGGTGTCTTCCCCGAGTCTATCTATAATATGATGGTTACGGTTTTGTACTTCATGTGCCTATATCTTAAATATTGAAATGCCTATTTATCCTTCTTGTATTTCACATGTATATTTATATATGTATGCTTCTACTTATGTATTTCCGTTTAAGTATGTTATTTGTGATATGGCTGGGAGAACCCGGAGTTACTCCCCACTGACTGTGGCATTCATGTTTTCATGGATGAACATGTTGCTTGATTGGATGAATTTTGCTTGTTGCTTTTGGGTTCGGGTGTGAGCTAGCGGGCGTTGGCCTTGACGATTCACCCCTACACGTTTCTTAGCTAGTTTGCTAATAACTTTATGTTTGATCACGTTTTGAGAGACTACGTCTCTTTGTAGTATATTCTACTTTATTTTGTATTTATTTGACATTCCTCGTACGTTTATTTTGGCATGTAAAAGGTTTTAAAAATACCGTATTTTCCGCTATATAAATCGCATGCTTGTTATGTTTTATTTCCGCTATCGCGAGGGTTGTCACATATGGCCTAATACTTCACTTGCTCGTGTCCCTTTTCCCGTAAAAGGAGCACGAGTCATCTTGCGTAGAAGACAAGATTCACATACACCATCAGATTCGTAATCGAATGGTTTGAGTACTTTAGCTGAAACAAGTCATTTTATGCGTCGTTCGTTTATGTGCCCTAAACGACAATGCCAAAGGTATGATTGATTAGGTTCACCTGTTTTAAACCTCTTGATTTCTACATGATAGACCTCTTTTGCAATATCTAGGACATAAATACCTCCAATAGAAATGGCCTCGCCATAAACCATTTCATTAAAAGAAAAAGTACAACGATTGTTCTTACTCCAAAAAGAAAAACCTTCCATGTCTAGCACGGAAATAGAGATAATTATTTTGTTAAGAGTTGGTACATAATAGCAATTATTTAAATACAACTCTAAACCATTAGGCAAAAGAAGAACATAGGTGCCCACGGAAACTGCGGCTACCTTAGCTCCATTTCCCATGCGCAAGTCCACGTCACCCTTGGCTAGTGCTCGCGTATCTTTCAACCCCTGTACATGATTACAAAGGTGAGAACCACAATCGGTATCAAATACCTAAGAAGATGTACTAGCAAAGTTAATATCAATCATATAGAATGATGAAAGAATTTTACATAACGTTGTTACACAACCGTCTTTCTTGTCTTTCAAGTACTTGGGGCAATTGCGTTTCCAATGCCCTTTGCCATTACAATAATAGGAATGCGCGTCCGCGTGTATGTTGACTTTGGGCTTAGGTTTCATAAAGACCTTACCCTTTCCCTTGCCAATTTTCTTGAAAAGAGTCTTACCCTTTCCTTTGTCCTTCTTTACTCCAAGGTTCATGTTCTTCAACCGCATTGAAAGAAAATCCTTGGTTTCACTCCTAGCTACTAGCCTCCATGTCCCTCTCCGCTTGGGTGAGGAGTGCATGGAGTTCATGGAAACTTTTTTCCATATTGTTCATGTTGTAGTTCACCCTAAAGTGGGTGAACTTTGGTGTCAGTGAATGAAGGATTCTATCCACCACTAGCTCCTTAGGAATCTTGCACCCTCGACGCTCTAAGGTGTCGACGTGCTCAATCATTTTGAGCACATGTGGGCCAAATTTTTTGCCCTTTTGGAGCTTAGTCTCAAAGAATTTCGTGGCCGCCTCATATCGGAGAATTTTAGGCGCTTGCGAAAACATTGATGCTATCCTCGTGAATATCCCATATGCATTGAGAGATATCAATTGGAGTTTGAGTTTGGGTGAGATGGACCAAATCAAGACATTCTTGACGTCATTGGCAACCTTCAAATAAAGGTCATATTCGGCCCTAACCGCCGCGATCGATCTTGACCCGGGTTCGGTGGGAGGGGCTTTGACCAAGTAGCGAAGCACATTATCGGATATCGCGGCGCTCTTGATCGTTGATTCCCATTCAACAAAGTTACTACCGTAATCTTTTAGGACACATTTATGCATGACGGACCTCAACCATGAGTCCTTACCCAAGGTTGCGGTGATTCATGATGTTAACTTTGTGCGAATATGGTTACTACAACAAAAAGAAATTTATAAACATTCATTGTTATGACAATTTACTTGAAAAACATTTTAACAAGTTTAGCATTTATATAATGACCCCTCACTAAATTATATAAATGATTCCAAGACCCATCCTTAAATAAAAATAGTCATCATATGCTACCTTTATCTAAAAATGATAAGTCAATATTTGACTAATTCTACCCAAGATAACGCTTATCTCGTTAAGTCCAATCCATTTTTGGCTTGTGATCGTATCACCCTACTTAGCCGAGGTAAAAAGGGACCCACGAGCGTGGCAGCCCTAATGAACACGAGATTCATAGGTGTTACTAATTGGTAAGGCTAATCTCAATTTTTAAATATGTGAGAGGTCTTGTCAATTTAGTCATTAATTTCCTATAAGTGAACTAAATCGGTGAGTTGTGAATAACATTGAATTGACAATAGCGGGAAAATAAAATGCATGTGTGACGATTTTGGCATCAGCGGAAATAAAGCAAGTAGCCATGTGACACCCTCAAATTTGCGGAAAGAAAAAAAATAATTTAATACATAACAAAGGGTGTCATAAATAAAAAGGTTCATACAAAAAGGAAACTAATATTTTACATAAGAATTATACAAGACGGGAGACATATCTCCCGTATAAATACGGAAATAAAAGAGTGTATAATAATATACAATCTAAGAACCGAATAGAGGTCCAAGGTAAATACTTCGCTCGCTAGCTCGTCAATGTACCCAATGTATGCATCACAAACCTGCCAATCGCATTAAATATAAACACGGAAGCCACAGTCAGTGTGGGAGTACTCCGAGTTCTCCAGTCCACGAAATGTCAAAGTTTAAATAAAACATGATAACATAAAAGCATGTATATGGACAATACAAAACTTTAACATATATGATATGCTTTTCATGTTATGGAACAGATAACTAACAAATAACCTAGCATGTGAAAGCTATCATGTGAAACCGATAATAATCTATAACTCGAGGTAGGGAAGCTGGTATGCTAGCTCAGAGGTTTCTCTCAGAAACATGGCCGTGATACACTCAAACCCTAATCAACACGTAATCATGTGAATCAGTTAACAATCGGTAATCCAAACTCTATCAATCTTAGCCGGCTTGCATCTCACCTTCTAAAACTCCTAGAATCATACAAACATGAAAGACCAATACGTCTACAAACAGGCATAAGTTCTGAGTACCAGCAGTCAAAGAAGACTTCTTTAACCTCGAGTCTATACCACGAGGTGGATATACTTAAATATTTAGGCTCAGCGGTCACTCTAGTAACATGGCCCAAATACCAAGCACACATCTAGGCTCAGCGGTTACACGAATAACATGGCCCAGATCCAAAGCACATATCTTAGCTCAGAGGTTCCTCTCAGAAACATGTCCAAGATACGACTCAACCCTAAACCTAGACTGCGCAGACCCAGAGAAATGCGAAGATCCATCGCATCCAAGACCCATGATACAATCACATAAGTACACCCTAAGAAGATCCATCAAAGGGGTTGGCTAGTACTTAAACTGGCTCCATTTCCCAAAGTGGAAACAATGGCCGCCATACCCCGACTTGGATATAAACCCACCAAGCCGGGACACAGAAGCTATCAAGCCGCAAACTCCATATGCTCGTTAAAGATAGTACGGGCCTATCAATGTCATGGTCCAAGATACTCATTTAGAATTAGAATGGTCAAGACGCCATATACTCATAATTCTCTATGGGCACTTAGTCAACACGACACCAACCATATAATAAAAACAGTCACGGGAAAAACATCCTATCATGTGACTAATTGCATATCAATAATAATCAAATATCATATCGCCTCATATCTACTAAGGCTAATTCATTAATTAAATACAACCTTACTTGAAGACAAATCCCCGACCCGAGTCCCGCGACGGTCATCAGTCAAAACGGGGCTGACTAGATCTTAGTTTGACCAAACCCGTTTGGTCAAACCGGCTAGAAACAGAGTCTTTATCACATAGACATAAAATCAACATATTCATTACATGTTATTTTATTAAAACTTCTAACATGTAAATTATTAAATTTTACTAAAAACCCGCTTGACTTTAAGGATATCAATTTAAACTATGATCTCGTCTTATAATTTCTAACATGTGAGAAATAATAATTTTATGAAAAATACTTTTAATTAAATAATTTACTTATTAAAATTTCCCACTTGCTAAATATTATAAAACACGATAAATTAACGCTAAACTCAAAAACCGTCACAAGTCCCAAAGTGGGACCCACGGGCTGATTTTTGGGCCAACATGACACGGGCCTGGACTGGGCCCCACGGACAGATTTGGGCCTGTTTTGGCCTTTTTAACGATTTTACTAAAAACCGTTTCTAATTATTTCCCGCATGCTTTAACATAATTAAAACCCGTCAAAACAACAACATAACAATCAAACATCGACACAACCCAAAGACCAACACCCGGACCCACCATGAACCAGCCCAGACCGGCCTGGACCGGGCCTGAACCGGCCTGAACCGGCCTGGTTTGGGTCCGGTTTAGGCTGATTTTCCAGCCCCTTACACGGTTTCCACCACAAACATCACCAAATTATTTCTAACATGTTTTAATCATCAAACAACCATTTTAACAACCATCCATACAAAAATCATGATTATAAATAAATCATACAAATTTGTCAAGATCATCAAACATGCTATAAATTCATAAAACATAATAATAACAACTACTTAGCATGTTACTAACTAAAAATCCCTTAATCATAATAACATGATCAAAAACAAAAGATGAACCAAAACCAAAGAAACAAAAGCTAAAGGCTAAAGGCTACAAAAACTACAAAAAACTATGTGACATCAACTCGTCGAGTAAATCGGAATTGTTACCTTAGCTAGCAAAACCAATTAGCACCAAAATAATAAGAAGTATATAATAAGAAACCGTCTACTAATCTTCACCCAAAATATACTAGTCTCCAAACTCGTCTTCAACTCTTCCCCTATAAGAATTCAAGAAAACATTATTAGAAACTTAAATATGATTTTCCATAATTAAATGTTGAAAACGATTTTGACGGAATTGAAAATAAACCGTACTAGAAGATGGAGAGCGAGGAGGAGATTCTAGAAATATAAGTTAGGACGGCTTTAATTAAGAAATGAAGGTTTTATGATGATTTTGCTCAAGAACGACGAAGAACGGATGAAGAACGCTCAAGAACACTCAAGAACGATTAAAGAAAGTGATAATTTGATCTTAATTTGATTTGTTGAAAAATGAAAAGTTGTTGGTGAGTAAAGAGGGTGATTGGGCCGTGTACATATAGAAGGAATATGGAGTCGGATTTTGAAATTGTTGTTACGTAATTGACTCGGATTTTATAATTATATTACGGTAATTGATTAAATATAATTAGCGAGTAAGTTAATTAAACTAAATATCAAGATATTATGTTATTGAAATGAAAAGAAAGAAAATATCAAGGTCAAAGAGAGGACAAAGGAGACGTGAGAAATGAAGAGAAATCGGGTCTGTTTTTAAGCGATTGCGGAATTTAAGTTGACAGACCGATAAAGTTACAAATATCTTAGATATTATTATTATTAGTTTAATCATATTAATTAAAAGATCTAACATGAGTGAAAAATAGGTGACATGGGGCGTGTGAAATGGGTAGGAATCGGGTCTGATTTTGAGCGATTTGCGTAATTTAAACGGACGGATCGATAAAGCTACAAATATCTCAGATATTTGTATTAGTTTAATCGAAACAATTAAAATATCTCAAGTGAGTGGAAAACGATGACATGGGCGTGTGACTCATGCCAAAGTCGAGTTTCGGTTTTGTTTCGGGATTTACGATGACTCGGGAATCGTTAAATGACGTTCGGAATTAAACCGTAAAAGTTATTCTTTAAATTCCGAATAAATTCAAACTAATTATATTAAATTATGATAAATCTTAATAAATCTAAATAAAAATAAATCAAAAATATTATTTTTTTAAATAAAATTTCGGTCTTCAAACTTATGAGGCGAGTCGGGAAAAAGTCAACGGAAGTCAAAATTGACTGAAAAGTCGAGAAAAGTCAAAAATGACTTAAAAGTCCAGAAAAGTTTATGACGACTTAAAAGTCGAGAAAAAGTCAATGACGACTTTAAAAGTCAAGGAAAGTCAAAGACGACTTAAAAAGTCAAGAAAAGTCAAAGATGACTAAAAACGGTCTTTTCATGAAATCTCTCAGAAATTCCAAATACGAACGCGGAATTTCAAAATAAGACTCGGAACAAAATTTCTATTTTAAAAAACTTAAGTTCTACTGAAAAGTGTTAGTAAATATTTTTACTAGAAAAATCGGGTACTTTTCGGGTTGTTACATATGGGCCCGGGCGTGTGTGGGGGTGGGTCCGTGCGTGAGCCTGAGCGGCCCGACCTGGGCCTGGGCTCGTGCTTATAAAGAGCACCTGCGGTGCGGTCCTTGGCCAACTTTTATTTTTCTGGGTTTCTGTGTACATGAACTTTCCAGGTTCATTTTGTGTCGCAAGAACCAGTCAATGTGAATGTTAGTGGACCAAGGGGCTTTTATTTTGATTCTAGAGCTTGTGGGTATGGGCCCCGGCGTTTGTGGGTCTGGGTACGCGCGTGTGTCGGATCAGCCCGACCTGGGCCCGGGCTCGTGCTTATGTAGAGCACTTGCGGTGCGGTCCTTGGCCTAATTTTATTTTTTTTGGGTTTGTGTGTACATGAACTGTCCAGGTTCATTTTGTGTCGTAAGAACCAGTCAATGTAAATATTAGTGGACCAAGGGGCTTTTATTGTGAATCTGGAGCTTGTGGGTATGGGCCTGGGCGTGTGTGGGTGTGGGTACACGCGTGTGTCGGAGAGGCCCGACCTGGGCCCGGGCTCGTGCTTATGTAGAGCACCTGCGGTGCGGTCCTTGGCCTACTTTTATTTTTTTGGGTTTGTGTGTACATGAACTGTCCAGGTTCATTTTGTGTCGTAAGAACCAGTCAATGTAAATGTTAGTGGACCAAGGGGCTTTTATTGTGATTCTGGAGCTTCTGGGTATGGGCCCGGGCGTGTGTGGGTGTGGGTACGTGCGTGAGTCCGAGCGGCCCGACCTGGGCCCGGGCTCGTGCTTATAAAGTGCACCTGCGGTGTGGTTATTGGCCCACTTTTATTTTTTTGGGTTTGTGTGTACATGAACTGTCCAGGTTCATTTTGTGTCGTAAGAACTAGTCAATGTGAATGTTACTGGACAAAGGGACCTTTATTGTGATTCTGGAGCAAGTGGGTATAGGCCCGGGCGTGTGTGGGTGTGGGTACGCGCGTGTGTCGGAGCGGCCCGACCTGTGCCCGGGCTCGTGCTTATGTAGAGCACCTGCGGTGCGGTCCTTGGCCCACTTTTATTTTTTTGGGTTTGTGTGTACATGAACTGTCCAGGTTCATTTTGTGTCGTAAGAACCAGTCAATATGAATGTTAGTGGACCAAGGGGCTTTTATTGTGATTCTGGAGGTTGTGGGTATGGGCCCGGGCGTGTGTGGGTGAGGGTACGCGCGTGTGTCGGAACGGCCTGACCTGGTCCCAGGCTCGTGCTTATGTAGAGCACTTGCGGTGCGGTCCTTGGCCTACTTTTATTTTTTTGGGTTTGTGCGTACATGAACTGTCTAGGATCATTTTGTGTCGTAAGAACCACTCAATGTAAATGTTAGTGGACCAAGGGACTTTTATTGTGATTGTAGAGCTTGTGGGTATGGGCCCGGGCGTGTGTGGGTGTGGGTACAAGCGTGTGTCAGAGCGGCCCGACCTGGGCTCGGGCTAGTGCTTGTGTAGAGCACCTGCAGTGCGGTCCTTGGCCCACTTTTATTTTTTTGGGTTTGTGTGTACATGAACTGTCCAGGTTCATTTTGTGTCGTAAGAACCAGTCAATGTGAATGTTACTGGACAAAGGGACCTTTATTGTGATTCTGGAGCAAGTGGGTATAGGCCCGGGCGTGTGTGGGTGTGGGTACGCGCGTGTGTCGGAGCGGCCCGACCTGTGCCCGGGCTCGTGCTTATATAGAGCACCTGCGGTGCGGTCCTTGGCCCACTTTTATTTTTTTGGGTTTGTGTGTACATGAACTGTCCAGGTTCATTTTGTGTCGTAAGAACCAGTCAATGTGAATGTTAGTGGACCAAGGGGCTTTTATTGTGATTCTGGAGATTGTGGGTATGGGCCCGGGCGTGTGTGGGTGAGGGTACGCGCATGTGTCGGAACGGCCTGACCTGGTCCCAGGCTCGTGCTTATGTAGAGCACTTGCGGTGCGTTCCTTGGCCTACTTTTATTTTTTTGGGTTTGTGCGTACATGAACTGTCTAGGTTCATTTTGTGTCGTAAGAACCACTCAATGTAAATGTTAGTGGACCAAGGGGCTTTTATTGTGATTCTAGAGCTTGTGGGTATGGGCCCGGGCGTGTGTGGGTGTGGGTACAAGCGTGTGTCAGAGCGGCCCGACCTGGGCCCGGGCTAGTGCTTGTGTAGAGCACCTGCAGTGCGGTCCTTGGCCCACTTTTATTTTTTTGGGTTTGTGTGTATATGAACTGTCCAGGTTCATTTTGTGTCGTAAGAACCAGTCAATGTGAATGTTAGTGGACGAAGGGGCTTTTATTGTGATTCTGGAGCATGTGGGTATAAGTCCAAACACACACACACGCGTGTGTCGGAGCGGCCTGACCCTTGGGCTTGTGTAGAACAAGGGGCTTGGGCTTTTATGGTTAAGTGAGTGGACCAAGGGGCTTTTTTTGTGATTCTGGAGCTTGTGGTTATGGGTCCGGGCGTGTGTGGGTGTGGGTACACGCGTGTGTCTTAGCGGCCCGACCTGGGCCCAGGCGCGTCCTTGTGTTGAGCATCTACAGTGCGGTCCTTTGCCCACTTTTATTTTTTTGGGTTTGTGTGTACATGAACTGTCCATGTCCATTTTGTGTCTTAAGAACCAGTCAATGTGAAGGTGAGTGGACAAAGGAGTTTTTATTGTGATTCTGGAGCTTGTGGGTATGGGCTCTGGCGTGTGTGGGTGTGGGTACGCGCGTGTGTCGGAGCGGCCTAACCTGGGCCCGGTCTCGTGCTTGTGTAGAGCATATGCGGTGCGATCCTTGGCCCACTTTTATTTTTTATGGTTTGTGTGTACATGAACTGTCTAGGTTAATTTTGTGTCGTAAGAACCAGTCAATGTGAATGTTAATGGACCAAAGGGCTTTTATTGTGATTCTGGAGCATGTGGGTATGGGTCCAAACACACACACGCGTGTGTCGGAGCGGCCCGGCCTGGGCCTGGGCTTGGGCTTGTGTAGAGCACCTGCGGTGCGGTCCTTGGCCCACTTTTATTCTTTTGGGTTTGCTTGTACATGAACTGTCCAGGTTTATTTTGTGTGGTAACAACCGGTCAACAAAGGGGCTTTTATTGTGATTCTAGAGCTTGTGGGTCTGGGTCCAAACACACACGCGCATGTGTCGGAGCGGCCCGGCCCAGGCTCAGGCTTGTGTAGAGCACCTGCGGTGCGGTCCTTGGCCCACTTTTATTCTTTTGGGTTTGTGTGTACATGAGCTGTCCACGTTTATTTTGTGTGGTAACAACCAGTCAACCAAGGGGCTTTTATTGTGATTCTGGAGCTTGTAGGTATGGGTTCAAACTCACACGCGCGTGTGTCGGAGCGGCCTGGCCCGGGCCTGGGCTCGGGCTTGTGTAGAGCACCTGCGGTCCGGTCCTTGGCCCACTTTTATTCTTTTGGGTTTGTGTTTACATGAACTATCCAGGTTCATTTTGTGTCGTAAGAACCAGTCAATATGAATGTTAGTGGACCAAGGGGCTTTTATTGTGATTCTGGAGGTTGTGGGTATGGGCCCGGGCGTGTGTGGGTGAGGGTACGCGCGTGTGTCGGAACGGCCTGACCTGGTCCCAGGCTCGTGCTTATGTAGAGCACTTGCGGTGCGGTCCTTGGCCTACTTTTATTTTTTTGGGTTTGTGCGTACATGAACTGTCTAGGATCATTTTGTGTCGTAAGAACCACTCAATGTAAATGTTAGTGGACCAAGAGACTTTTATTGTGATTGTAGAGCTTGTGGGTATGGGCCCGGGCGTGTGTGGGTGTGGGTACAAGCGTGTGTCAGAGCGGCCCGACCTGGGCCCGGGCTAGTGCTTGTGTAGAGCACCTGCGGTGCGGTCCTTGGCCCACTTTTATTTTTTTGGGTTTGTGTGTACATGAACTGTCCAGGTTCATTTTGTGTCGTAAGAACCAGTCAATGTGAATGTTACTGGACAAAGGGACCTTTATTGTGATTCTGGAGCAAGTGGGTATAGGCCCGGGCGTGTGTGGGTGTGGGTACGCGCGTGTGTCGGAGCGGCCCGACCTGTGCCCGGGCTCGTGCTTATATAGAGCACCTGCGGTGCGGTCCTTGGCCCACTTTTATTTTTTTGGGTTTGTGTGTACATGAACTGTCCAGGTTCATTTTGTGTCGTAAGAACCAGTCAATGTGAATGTTAGTGGACCAAGGGGCTTTTATTGTGATTCTGGAGATTGTGGGTATGGGCCCGGGCGTGTGTGGGTGAGGGTACGCGCATGTGTCGGAACGGCCTGACCTGGTCCCAGGCTCGTGCTTATGTAGAGCACTTGCGGTGCGTTCCTTGGCCTACTTTTATTTTTTTGGGTTTGTGCGTACATGAACTGTCTAGGTTCATTTTGTGTCGTAAGAACCACTCAATGTAAATGTTAGTGGACCAA
>JAIUZE010067525.1:0-11893 GCA_022085475.1 Heliosperma pusillum
TACATTATATACAAACAATTAATAGAAACATTTTATATTTAATTACGAATTACAGTTAATTCGTCTTAGCTAACATTATTTAATCGTTATTAAATAATTATATCATCATCACATTGACTAACCTTTTAGTCAAAAACACCGACTAACCTTTTAGCCATTTAATAAGGCATCAATATGATTATTTTCTCAATCAATCACATCTCTCAATCACATCCTTTAGGTGTGACTTTTAGGGACCAGTTGATCACCGTCATCTGTATGACAATAACGTCAAACTTATCTAGCAAGCCAATCGTTATCGATAAACGTTAATCAACTGATTACAATACAAAGTATACCCTGTGAACCTACAGAGATTTATTTATGTTATTGCACTAACTGTGGAGGACACTGGCTCCAACAAAGGGAACTAGGTTTGACATATTTTTTTGTGAAGGGTAACAAATGGAAAGTTTGGTGTAAAAAGTAATAAAATGAGTAAAAAACGTACTGCGAAAATAAACTCCGTAAATTAAGCAAGATGCAAAGTCCACAAAGTGAGAATGAAAGGCTAGAGATGCAGAATATCCCTTATTCTTCTGCTGTTGGCACTCTCATGTATGTCATGATATGTACTAGACCCGATATTGCTTATGCAGTCAGAGTAGTCAGTCGTCATTTATCTAATTCCGGAAAGGAACTTTGGCCCGGTGTGAAGTGGATACTCAGATATCTTCGAGGTACAAGCACGAGGTGCCTATGTTTTGGGAGAGATGAACCAGTGTTAAAAGGTTACACTGATGCTGACGTGGCAGGCGATCTCGACTCTATCAAATCGACATCAGGATATGTGACTACTTTTGCAGGGGGAGTTGTGTCTTGGCTGTCTAAACTACAAAAATGTGTTGCATTGTCTACCACCGAGGCATATATATTGTAGCTGCTGAACCTGGTAAGGAAATGTTATGGCTAGAGCATTTCCTGCTAGAACTTGGCGAAAAGCAAGAAAAATATATTCAACGTTGTGACAATCAAAGTGTTATTCACTTGGCCAAAAATCCAGCCTATCACTCTAGATCTAAACCCATTGATATTGAATATCATTGGATATGAGATGTGGTAGAAGAGAATAGACTTGAACTTGATAAAGTTCACATCGATGACAACTGGTCAGACATGATGACTAAGAGCACATCAACTAAGAAGTTCAGTGATTTTTGTAATGGGTCCAGTGTGGTGATGCCCTCCAATTAAGTCTAGAACGGGGGGGATTTGTTTGGTTATTCTCTCTTTAATTGAGGGAATTAACACAATTAATAATCAAGATTTTTCACATGAGATGAAACTCATATAGTGAATGCATAAGCTGGATGCGTTCATTTCTTCAATCGTAAAACGCCTTATTGATTGAATGTATGTGAAACATTCATTTGAACCATTAGGGAAGTGTATGTAACTCTCTTGATGATCACCTATAAATACGTGGATATTTTATCTCATAAACATGAAACACAAAAACACAAAACATATATTATTAATTCACAATAATTAGTATTATTATTGTGAGAGTTATCCTCATTTGAGAGAGAAAGAAAGTCATTATTAATAGTGAAAAATATCCACCTTATTAAGGTGATGACTTATAATCCTATTACAATATTATAGTGTAAGATTTGGACTACTCGTCCCGCGTTTTTTACCTCATTGATTTTCCGCGTAACAAAAATTTTATTGTGTTCTTATTTATTTTTCTGCTGCATTATTTTTCTTATCTCCGTCGTAATTACACAGAGAGAAATACACATTTTTCCCAACAGTTACATCAAGCAAATATCTACTTTTGCGATGATCACCTTCGTTCCAGTTATCATGACAAGTTGTCAAGCTCAAAGTTTTACAAAGCTATATCCAATGTTAAGTTCCTCACCCTAAATTTTAACGCGCTCATTCCGCTCAACATATACACCATGTATCCCAATTTGTCTCGTCTTACATTGACTATCAAAGTTCCCATCAAATTTCAAGACAATTCTTGGCATTTTCCCGGTACTAGACGTTCTTATCTTAAAACTTTAGGAAATGTCTATTGATGATGTGAGGTGGGTCCTGCAAAAGCGTGCATCCCCAGGCACCTTAGGACGAGTCAAGAGAATCGAGATAGACTCACGTTGTGACCTTGATGTTAAGCTTAATCACTATTTTTCAGAACTGGTAGGGTATTTGTTAACGAGGGCTTCGAGTTTAGAGCGCTTTGATTTTAGTGTTGCCGGTGGAAGGCAGTGGGGAAAGTGGAGTTTAAGCGAAAGAGGGTACCATGGACTTGAACAGGAGTATTCGTTTTGTGATTTGCTCTACAAGTGGGTCCAATGTCGTCAAGTGATAGCGAAGTTCTATTTACAGGGAGATATTTTGTAATGTCCAGGAAGGCGGTCCATATGTTGTGACAGCAGATGGAGATGTCATCAATCTCGACTGAGTTGTTGTAAGTAGTTTTAAGCGTGGAACATTACTGATTTCGTCGATATAGCTTGAATTCACCTTATTTCATACGGAGTATTTTAAATTGCTTATTAACGTTTTGCTGGTTTTATCGACATAGGTTCAAAACAGAGTTTGTGTTTAGTTTTTGCTCTTCCTTGACCTGCGCAGGATATGCTATGCGACTTTCAGAGACAAGAAAGGTATAACTGGAAGAATAGCATCTTTTTTTGGTATTTCAATGATCACATGCTTAAAATAGCCAGTGTCTTGACAATTTGTGCATCATACGATATATATATATATATATATATATATATATATATATATAGGGTCAGGATCCGGTGAGAACCACTAACATAATGAGAACCGTGAGAACCCTTACTAAACCTCCACCAAATCTTGTTTCGAAAGTTTTGTTGGATCATTTACCATTAGTTTAGTTTATTCAAGCAAAATACTTGGAGTAACTAAACAAAATTTATTGATTAAATTAAAAAATATGTACTTAATGTACATAAATTCAATTTGTACACTAAAATTATTCTAAATGCGTGAAAATGAGCACTAGGTGCACGAAAATTTCTACATGCATGAAAACAGTTACTAGGTGCATGAAAATAACGGACTCTAGATGCATTAAAATGAGCACCAGGTGCATTAAAATTGTTAGATGCATGAAACTGACTACTAGGTGCATGAAAACTAATAAATCGTATTTCACCTCAATTTCCGTCAGTAAATTATATTTTTTTTGACCAAGATGTATGTTATCTAGCCATAAAATTCTACGCCGAACCCAAAAATGTCCTTATTTTTTTAAAATAAGTTTCGTAAGGCGGAGTTCTCACGGTTCTCATTATCTTAGTGGTTCTCACCGGATCCTAATTCTATATATATATATATATATATATATATATATATATATATATATAAATTGAATCATGTGAGGCACCCTTCTTAGTATGAGGCGGCTGGACACATTCTAAACCGTTAGATCTAAAAATTGTAGGCTCACCAGATGATGCCACGTGTCACTATATATACCCCATAAAAACCAATCTTTCCAATTTTTCAGTCATTTTTCATTTCTCCACTCTCTCTCTTCTTTCTCTCTCTCTCTAAACGTTTTCTCTTCATTTTTCATCATCTTCATCGTCTTCAACTAGTCCGACCGCCATTACTACTGAGCCTCCGACCGCCATTACTACTGATCTTCCGGCCGCCATTATTGTCCTCAAATTAGGTACTTTCTCTTCATTTTTCATCGTCTTTCGTCTTCATCGTCTTTCGTCTTCATCGTCTTTCGTCTTCATCGTCTTCATTTCGTGTTTTGCGATTGATCTAGTTAGTTTATGATAATCGTCTTCTTCATCGTCATTTATTTACTGCTATTCATTATCACACTCGTCTTCATCGTCATTTATTTACTGCTATTCAATAATTTATTTCTCTTCGTCTTCATCGTCATTTATTTCTCGTCTTCTTCAATAATTTTGATCGTCTTCATTTCTCGTCATTTATTATAATTGTTTATGATTATAATCAAGCAAACTCGTCATTTCTCGTCATTTATTATAATTTTTTATGATTATCACATTACTTTCAAGACTAATTACTTTGTTTTCATGCAGGTTTTCATCGTCTTTCTTAGCAATCAAGCACAGTCGATTTAGGTCCTTTCGTTCTTTCCTGTTTTCCTGTTTTCAAGACTAATTACTTTGTTTTCCTGTTTTTTCCTACTTTGGTGAAACTGATACTTAGTTTGTGAAACTTAGAACTTGTTTTGTGAATCTGAGACTTTATTTTGTGAATCTCAGACATTATTATGTGAATCTGAGACCTAATTATGTGAATATTAGACCTTGTTTTGTGAATCTGAGACTTTGTTTTGTGAATCTCAGACTTTATTATGTAATATGTTAACTGTAAAGTAGTACCAGGATCATCCTCTTCTTGGGTTACTGTTCCGTCTTTCGGAAGGAGTTCAGGTGCTCGATACCATTTTCTTAATTTTGGTCCTCCTACAAAGTACAGAATTATAACTCCTTCAAAATTGGCTTACAAACTACTTATGTGTGGGAGACTTTGTTTTGTGAATCTCAGGCCTAATTATGTGAATCTCGGACCTTATTATGTGAATCTGAGGCTTTGTTTTGTGAATCTCAGACATTATTATGTGAATCTGAGACCTTATTATGTGAATCTGAGGCTTTATTTTGTGAATCTGAGACTTTGTTTTGTGAATCTCAGGCCTTATTATGTGAATCTGAGAGTTTGTTTTGTGAATCTCAGACTTAATTATGTGAATCTGAGAGTTTGTATTGTGAATCTCAGACTTAATTATGTGAATCTGAGACCTTGTTTTGTGAATCTGAGACTTTGTTTTGTGAATCTGAGACTTTGTTTTGTGAATCTCATACCTTATTATGTGAATCTGAGAGTTTGTTTTGTGAATCTAGTTATGGACAAAAAGTGACTATTTTGAGGTAAGTTCATTAGTATACGAAAATAAAGCCGTATATTCCACAAATATTAGGAGCATGAATATTTTCATTAATATACGTCACTCTTTGCAGAATTTTCCAGAATATCGAAAGTCTATAATGTTGGAACTTCTCAAATGGGATAAAAATACGAAAAGGTACACTTCGTTATATTTCATTAATATACGAAAAATGACGTGAATTCCATTCCTTCATAACTTTGCTGAATATTTCGTAATTAAGTATATTGTACTTGTTTTTGTTTGTGTAGGTTTTCACTTATTGATAAAGCCAAGAAATGAGCCTTCAAAGCAAACGTTAATCGAAGGAATTTTTGTTGAAGCAAACGTGAATTTTTTTTTGAATGCATTGTATTAAATTTTCATTGTAGTCCAATTAACATTTCCAATTAAATGTATTTAAAGTTTCCTATTTCAATATTTGAGTTTGATGACGATTACTTTGCAAGTCGCAAACCAATGCAAGAGCCATATCTATGTTCATAACAACCAAATTATAATATGGCTAACAAAATCCAATAGATTCATATGAAAACGATTGAGCATAATTAAGATCTGATATTCACAAAATAAGGTCTCAGATTCACAAAATAAGGTCTCATATTCACAAAACAAGGTCTGATATTCACATAATAAGGTCTGATATTCACATAATAAGGTCTGAGATTCACAAAATAAGGTCTCAGATTCACAAAACAAGTTCTCAGATTCACAAAACAAAGTCTCAGTTTCAGAAAACAAAGTCTCAGATTCACATGATAAGGTCTCAGATTCACAAAACAAACTCTCAGATTCACATAATAAGGTCTGAAATTCACAAATTAAGATCTGATATTCACAAAATAAGGTCACAGATTCACATAATAAGGTCTGAGATTCACAAATTAAAATCTGATATTCACAAAACAAAGTCTCAGATTCACATGATAAGGTCTCAGATTCACAAAACAAAGTCTGAGATTCACATAATAAGGTCTGAGATTCACAAACTAAGATCTGATATTCACAAAACAAAGTCTCAGATTCACATAATAAGGTTTGAGATTTACTTTGCAAGTCGCAAACCAATGCAAGGGCCATATCTATGTTCATAATAACCAAATGACAACATGGCTAACAAAATCCAATAGATTCATATGAAAACGATTGACATCAAATTCTGTTAAAAAAAAATCATAATCATAATAATCGACATCAACACCGTAAACCATTGAAAATGAAGGAAAAGGATAGGATTGAGAAGTTGCCTAGACAACCTACAGTTAATTTTAAGCAACACTCTTCTTCTTCGTGTTCTTCGTCTTCTACCAATTCATATTAAAAGGTCTGACATTCACAAAATAAGCTCTGACATTCACAAAATAAGGTCTGGCATTAACAGCAAAAGTTTCAGACCTTTCTATGTTCACAAATCAAGGTGAACATAGAAGTCTCAGAATATTATCTTCTATGTTCACATATCAAGCTCTAAGTTTCACAAAACCTTGTCGAAGTTTCCCAAAATCAAGATACGAGAAAGAGTTAATCAAAGTAAACGTAATAAAACTTGTGCTCCTTCCATCGTCATCATGCTCACATCGCCATCATTCTCTACACTCTTCTTCTTCCTCTTCTTCCTCTTCTTCTTCTTCGTCTGCAATCTCCATAGCAATTACAATCTCCATACAATCGCGAGCCTTATATCATCAAGGAAATATCAATCGATCGTTATATCATCGATTTATGATCGATTTATGATCGATTTATGATTGAATTAACAAACCTATATGATTATGCTCAATTTTGATCGAAAATTTGAAATTAACTGGAAATTACCTGGAAATCTTCGTCTTTGATTGATTGAATGAATGATCAATTAACTAAATGAATGATCGAAAATTTTGATCGAAAATTTGAATGAATGATCGTATATAATGATGCAATTGATTGAATGATGCAATTAACAAACTTATATGATTGATTGAATTACCTAAATTTATGCATGAAGATATCAGTCTGTGATATTATGAAGATTTTATGAAGATATATTTTAACTTTTATGGCAGTTGAATTTGTTAGTTTTTTAGAGAGAGAGAGGTTAAGTATTTTGGGCTTTATATTTTTTTAGAGAGAGAAATGATTTTGGGTCAAATGAAAAGTTAGGAATGACCCTAACAATTTTTCAGCCCAATGCATATTAGAAATAATTAGTCAGTCCAAGTTTAATGAATGAATTTGGTGAGGCTAGCCGCCTCGCCATAATTAGCTGCCTCACCGGATCCGGCCTTTATATATATATATATATATATAGAATTGGGATCCGGTGAGAACCACTAAGATAATGAGAACCGTGAGAACTCCGCCTTACGAAATTTTTTTTTTGAAAATAAGGACATTTTTGGGTTCGGCGTTGAATTTTATGGCTAGATAACATACCTCTTGGTCGAAAAATTATAAATTACTCACGGAAATTGAGGCGAAATACGATTTATTAATTTTCATGCACCTAGTAGTCATTTTCATGCATCTAACAATTTTCATGCACCTAGTAATCATTTTCATGCATCTAGATTCCGTTATTTTCATGCACCTAGTAACTGTTTTCATGCATGTAGTATTTCCATGCACCTAGTGCTCGTTTTCAGGTATTTAAAGTAATTTTAGTGTACATCATTGAATTTATGTACATTAAGTACATATTTTTAATATAACCAATAAATTTTAAGTTATTTACTGCAAATATCTTGCTTAAATAAACTAAACTAATGGTAAATGATCCATCAAAATTTTCGAAACAAGATTTAGTGAGGGTTCTCACGGTTCTCATTAAGATAGTGGTTCTCACCGGATCCTGACCCTATATATATATATATATATATAGATAGGTTCTTGTGAGTACATCATTTTTTTGAGTCCATGAGTCCTCATCTTGGCCTTTGGATGAAGGAGATGGAGAGACAAGATTAAAAGTAGATGGAGGGATAAGATTAGAAAGAAAATGAATGGACAAGATGAGAACAAAATGAAGGGACAAGATTAAAACAGAATGAGTGAACTCCACCTACAAATGCATGATTTTGAGACAAGTTTGTGTAACTTCGGCCTTTTATGGGTGTAACTTCAGTCATTACGAGTGTAACTTCAACATCTTTTTGTGAGTGTAACTTCAGTCATTACGAGTGTTACTTCAACCATTATATTTGTAACTTCAAACTAAAATGTGATTTCGACCATAAAAATTTGAATTTATGAAAATTCAAGACAAGTTTATATGATTTTAGCCTTTTTATGATGTAATTTCAGTCATTACAAGTGTAACTTCAACCATTATTATTGTAACTTCAAACTAAAATGTGAATTCGACTATATAAATTAAAATTTATGAAAATTTAAGACAAGTTTATGTGATTTTAGCATATTTATGAGTGTAACTTCAACCCTTATTTTTGAAAGTTCAACCCTTATTTGTGAAACTTTAACCCAAAAATGTTATTTCGACTTTACAAATTTGAATTTATGTAACTTAGACAATTTTTTGTGACTTTAGCATTTTTATGAGTGGAATCAGTCATTACGAGTGTAACTTCAACCATTATTTTTGTAACTTTAACTCAATATGTAATTACGACAATACAACTTTGAATTTTCGTAACATTGACAATTTATATGATTTTAACCTAAGAGTGTAACTTAGTCATTCAAGTGTAACACTTATTTGTGAAACTATAATTTTAAGACATGTTTTAGGTAACTTTAATTAAGACATGTTTTAGGTAACTTTAAGACTTGTTTAGGTAACTTTAGTCATTTTTTGAGTAACTTCAGTCATTTATACTAAATATGATTTAATAATTTAATTTGAATTCATGTAACTTTAAGACAAGTTTAGGTAACTTTAGTCCTTACTAATGTAACTTCAGATTTTAATAATGTAACTTTAGTCTTTAAAAGTGTAACTTCAGTACTAAATAGCGTAACTTCAGTCTTAAATAGTGTAACTTCAGTCCTGAATAATGTAACTTCAGTCCTTTTAACTCATTTAAAAAAACGAGATCTAAAATTATAAAAAAAACATAAAAACTTTGAAAAATTAAAAAAAGATTAAAAAGAACATACCAAAAAAACAGATTTGGAAAAAACAAATACCATAAAACTAATCTAAGATCTAACTTTAAAAAAAGTAGATTTAGAAAGTAAAAAGAATATAAAAGAACACTTTAGTCAATAATAGTGTAACTTTAGGTAATAATAGAGTAACTTCAACCACAAAAAACAAAAAAATAGACTAGAAAAAATAAATACCAACTTAAATAACCACAACAAAATCAAAAAATAAAGAAAGATTGAAAAAAAAAACCCACCACCAAAAAGAACCCGACCCACCACACTACCGCCACCACCACCCACTCCCCCTTGCCGCCGCTCTCCTCCTCGCCGCCTCCCTCCTGCCACTTGTTCTAAATTTTTTTTTACTTTTTTTTCAGATCTAAGTGGTTTTGAAGGTGGTGTCTTTTTTTTCAAATATCAAAGAATAGTGTTCGTTTTTTGTGGTTGTTTTTGTGTTTATTATGTGGGAGTGGTGGTTGTTGTGTTTGGTTGTTTTTTATTTCTTGTTTTTTTACAAATCTGAAAATGGTGGTGGTAGAAGTGGTTGTTTTATTTGTGTTTCTTTTTTTTTCAGGTTTGGAATGGTGGTGGGGTGGTGCGTGGAGGGCGGCGGCAGGAGTGGAGGAAGAGTAAGAAGGTCGACGGCAGGAGTGGAGCAAGAGGATAGGCCGACAGCAGGAGAGGAGCAAGAGGCAAGGGTGGCGGGTGAAGTAGGAGGTTGACGGCGGTGTCGGTGTGGGTGGGGGACTGGTGGCGGGCTAGCGGCAGAGGGAGGACGAGGAAGAGGAGGTGGGAGGTCGACCGTGGTCGACGGAGGGAGAGGAGTGGTGGCCGGCGGAATTTTTAGTGTGTGTTTTTTTGGGGTTTTTTTTAGAGAATTTTAGAGAGATAAGGGAGGTAGAAAGAGAAAGGAAAATGGGAAAATGGGAAAAATTGAGTGAGGGAGGGGTATAAGTATTAGAGTTTTGAAGGAGGATGGATTGGGTGTGTCTCACAATCTTGGCCGTTCATTTTGTTTTAATCCTAGCCCCTCATCCATTTGATTCAAGGGCTTGGATGAGGACTCATGAACTCAATGTTTAGAGGTGGACTTACATGATCTCTTCTATATATATATATATATATATATAATTAGGATCACGTGAGTCCACCCTATCTTTTTGAGTCCGTGAGTCCAGGATACAATATCACAAGCTATATATATAGTCAAGATCCGGTGCAAACGATCACTCGGTGGAAAAAGTGGAAACGAACACTCATTAGTTATTCGTTTAATACTCTCTCCCCTGTCATTTGCAAATTAAATGAATAAAACCAAATATTTAAAACACCAAACTATTAGCACACTAAACAAGTCCCTCATTTTCATTCCAGTAACCACATATCTTCATCCATCATCAACCATCATTTTTTCCATGCATCAATCAATAATCTTCCCCGATTCTACCGACCACCATTATTGATGTTGTCGACCATCGATCGTGACGCCATCGACCTATGTCCCTGACAGCGGCTTCATTCAACATTTCAAACTTCAGATCTCGATTTTCGTTGGAGAGATCGAAGAGGGAAAGAAACCGTTGTTCGACGAAGGTAGACGGAGGACAGTTGCGCTTGTCTGACAATGTCACCAACAAAAATAACAACAATTGAAAGTCCATAGTCCTTAATTAGACTCCTCTAATTAGTTGCTAAATTACTTGTTAATTTAGTATTTAATGCTCTATGTAACATGCATGCAAATATAAAGACATTTATATAAGAGAAGAAATTTCCTCACATTGATATGGAAAATATAAAGGCACAACAAGAACTCCTTCTTGTTGTTCTTGAGCTAATAATATGGATGAACACAAGTAATCTCCAAACTAGAAGATCTCCTCTAAGTTGCACAAAGATGAACCCAAATAATCTACTCTTATTATTAACTAGATAATAAGATAGATATTATACTACTAATATTAGAATATATTACTATACTAGTAAAACTTAGTAAATATTAGTATTTGAGAGTTTTTAGAGAGAAGATGAGTTTTTGAGAGAAGTATGAAAAACAAGCATAAAATGAACAAATGAAATGAACAACCATATTGCCCTTATAAAGGCAATATGGCCGGTCCAAATGAGCTTCACAAGGCTCTCATTTTGCTTATTTTAATGACATGCATTATGTGACACCCTCAAATTTGCGGAAAAATAAACAAGTAATTTAAATAAATATAAGATGAGAATACGTTTCTAATAGGTTCACTTTAGTGAAAATCGGTAAATTTTAAAACCGGAACCTACTATTAAATATATTCATCATAACAAAGGTGTCTTAAAGAAAAAGCTTCATAACAAAAGGAAATAATATAAACATAAGAATTATCCAAAACGGGAGACATATCTCCCGTATAAATACGGAACTAAAAGAGTGTATAATAATATACAATCCTAAGAACCGAATATAGGTCCAAGGTAAATACTTCGCTCGCTAGCTCGTCAATGTACCCAAGTATGCATCACAAACCTGCCAACCGCATTAAATATAAACACTGAAGCCACAGTCAGTGGGGAGTAACTCCGAGTTCTCCCAGCCACGAAATGTCGAGTTTAATAAAACATGAATAACATAAAAGCAATGTATATGGAAAATACAAAACCTTAACAAATACGATATGCTTTTCATGTTATGAACAAATAACTAACATATAACCTAGCATATGAAAGCTATCATGTGAATCCGATAATAAACTATAACACGAGGTAGGGAAGCTGGTATGCTAGCTCAGAGGTTACCGTTAACATGGCCATGATACACTCAAAACCTAATCAACACGTAATCATGTGAATCAGTTAACA
>JAIUZE010067526.1:0-18246 GCA_022085475.1 Heliosperma pusillum
CCATGAATAAAATCATGAAATCACGCATTCAAAGACAACGACACAAAGACGACATCTCTCACGGTAAATGAAACGCACTAGCACCGTGTACATGGCAAGTATGATGAAAAGGCATCCACGGGATAAAACATTGCCCTGAACGCATACACGATGCTACATTTCGTATATGTAGACTAATTTCCTCCTGGTAGGAACGATAATAAAACGGCTCCTAATCTAAACCTGGCCAGATTCTCGGAATCACATTTTTCGATTCGACATGCGATAAAGCGTTTCGCATCCAAGACTCGGTCTTACAAAGAAAACGCCGAGTACCCCAAATTCGGTAGATCAATTCACGAAAGAGGCGGAAAAGAGCTCAAGCCTCATAACAAGCGGTACGCTACATGCACATAACACCACCTCGCAAGTACACAACATTTGACGTCCGGGTCGATCAACGCATAGCGTTCGCCTCCCAACAACGTCGTCGTATGCCCACTAACACATGCAATTAAGCAGTAGGATACCTCCCCGTTCCGACATTCCAGCCTTACGAACGTGGAGGTAGCCAAGGGAATGAGAGTACAAAGCACAAGACAAAATAGTGCTCAAACCGTATCATTTGTAAAAACGACTCAAAGTGGGAACATACCAAAAACCGTCACAAAACATGAGAATAGGGAATCATATAAGTTTAAATATGATAAACATGAGTCAATACATGATACATAAGTATTAGAACAAGTTTATGAAGCATAATGAATAAAAACATAGATCACCTCTCCAAAACAACGTTGTTTGGAAACCAACGAAAACAAGGGTCCACTTCAAACGGTCATAACTAGAGTTCTAGACATGAAAATGCAGAAATTACAAATGGAGGTGATACCTTATTTTCTTACGGTTCCAACGGGATGTTACAAGCCCAAAACAAGCAAGTAACGAAGGAGATATGATCATTTTACGAAAAGGGGTCAGTGCAGAAAAATTGCAGTCGGCAGCGAGTAACGCAGCCTGCGTCACCACGACGCAGCCTGCGTCACCACGACGCAGCCTGCGTCCTATTCGGACAGGTACGAGTCACACAAATCTCCACAATTTCACTAAGGCATAACACAAATATCATCTATCAGCACAATTCATCAATTCTCATATCAATTATCAACTAACAACAACCATCATCAACAACACAATTCCTAAAATTACTAATCATATTCTAAATACGATTTCTAACATGGAAAACACATTAAAACACGTAAATGTTATCGAGTAACCCTTCACCGTTACCTTTTCGCGTCTTTAATCGATTTCTAAACCTTCCTAGTCTCCACCTACATACAATTAGATAATAAAAGATGAATATCATTTACCTTGAGAAAGACGGAAAGTTTGAAAAGCAAGAAAGACGGTAATTTTATTACCAATACGGATAGAGGAAGATAAGAGGGGAAGAATAAGACAAACTTACGAGAATTTGAGCAAGAAACGAAGGAGTAGCGACGAATCTAAACTTGGAAGAATATGGAGGCTAGGTTTTGGTGTTTATGGTGAGGAAGGAGAAGATTGAGTTGTGAGGGAGTTAGGGTTATGAAGGAGTATATGTAGGGTGAGTAAGTGGAAAAGTCAAGAAAAAGTCAAAGACGGCTCAAGACGGGTTTTACATGAAATCTCGCGGAAATTCCAAATACGAACTCGGAAATTCTAAATTTGACTCGGAAAATTAAAATTACGATTAAAACTAAATTTCGCTGAAAAGTATCCGTAAAATATTTTCACTATAAAAATAGGGTATATTTGCGGGTGTTACAGTAGGAACAACAATCAATGAAATTCAAATTTTATTATCTTTTATAAATTACATTAGTAGTAATCTCATATACGTATATTACCATCGCAGATTAAATCCTTATAATTCCGCACTTGTCGCCAAAACTGTAAAAATATTTACATGTCGCACTACTATGATAGATATGTCTAATCTGCGCAAACAGGTGGAGCTTGGGTGGTACTCGTTTATATCCACCCTCCATAATACATTGACGTCTCTTTATATAATACTCGCTGTGTATCGATTTTTTGTGTATCTTTTTCATTTTTGGGTTTCTAAGTCAACTGTTTATCTTTTATATTTGAAAGTCTTTTTGTAACACCTCAGTTTTTATAATAATGAGTAATTTACTAAAGTCGTAAATTTCTAATTTCGTCTTTTACTTTTATTGGTTAAAATAGTTTAAGTCGATAATTTATGATTTCGTGGCTTTAAATTATTGTTAAATAGAATTTAGTCTAGTTGGGTAGAAACCGTCGTATTTCAGTCCGTTATGAGCCCATAATCGAACTCTACTCGAAAATCCGAGTGGGTAATAATCCCCTTGAATATTTAAGCCCATTATCACTCATCAACAAACACATAAACCTCCTTCTCCCTCTTCATTTTTCAGCAACATCATCTTCTTCCTCAACACAGAACACCATTAAACCTCAATAACTTTATAATCTTAAGACGGATGTCATTTCTCCGTCTCTCAACAAAACTCGACGATTTTTATATCAAACTTCTCCTCTCATCCTCCTCTTCATTTTCATACCATAAAATATCCATTTCCTTCAACCTTTTATAAAACATATTTTCTAGATCTAAACTTAAGACGGGCATAACTTCTTCGTTTCTTAACGTAATTTGATTTCGTTTAATGTTTCGGAATCCTCTCACCATCCTCTTTCTTTCTAGCCAATAAAATATAGAAACTTTTAACCTCCTTTTAAGACCGATTTTCCATAAATTTCGGTTTAAGCTTCTACTACATTATTTGTCGGTAAAAGGGCGGGCTTTGAAGATTTTGGGTCAAGGGATTTGTGTAGATTGATGGGTAGCTTGAGAATCGAGGATTTAAAGTGCTAATCGAGGTAACAGTGATGGGTTACTCGATATCAATAAGTGTTTTAAATATTAATTGTAGTTTTATTGAGTGAAAGATGAAATCTTTGCCTTAATTTCATATGAATATGTGTTAGTTGTTCATTCATATGTATGAATTCATCTCATATGCTTATCTTTTACTAATATTATGTTAAGTTACATTTATCTTGTTAATTATGTCTACTTATCATGCTTGAACTTGTGTTGAGTAATAAATGTGCATTTGTTTGCCTAAATTGATTTTACCTAATGATCGGTCATGTTTAGAATGCATTAAATGTGGTTTGTTGTGGATAAATGTTGTTTGAATTAAATGGGTAACAAACGAATTTGAGTGTTGATGGTTCTTGAGGTTGATTTACGTGTTGGTGTGTCCCAGCCGGCCGACCGGCCGCCGGTCATCCAACCAGCTGGGAACCCCTCTGATGTGATTTGGTCATTTTGGGAATTTTGTTGTTGCGTGAGTCCCAGCCGGTCGAACGGCCGCCGATCGACCCAACCGGCTGGGAGCACCTGTAAGTTTGGTTATTTTTGTTAAGGCTGTGAGTCTCAGCCGGCCACCCGACAGCCGGTTACACCGGCTGGAACTTCCCCTTTCCCATTTTCTTCACTTTTCTCATTTGGCATGCGACCCCAGCCGGGTAGCCGGCAGCCGGTCACACCCACCGGTTGGGGATCCCCTGTATATTTTTGGTGTTGTTTGGTGTTGCTGAGGTACCAGCCGGGTACCCGGCAGCCGGTCCAACTGAACGGCTGGCACCCCTTGTAGTTCTTTCTTATTTCTTTTCCTTACGACTTCACATGTAATAGTTCGTATGGTTTGTTTATCTTATAAACTTATGTAATCACATTAAATATTCATGTTTAGAATATATGATATCTCACATGCTTATATCACATGTTTTGTGACAGTTTTTGTTATGACCCCTCTTAAGTCGGTTCTATTTTATGTATTGATTTGAGCACTGCTTGTCGAGTGCTTTGAACTCTCATTTCTCGGTTACACCCTATCCTCGTTACACTGGAATGTCAGAGCGATGGGGTGTATCCTTGATGCTTGTATGCATGTTTTAGTGAGGATATGACGACGTTGTTGTTAGGAGGTGAACGCAATGCGTTGATCGACCCGACCGTCAAATGTCGTATCCTTGCGAGGTGGTGTCATTGCATGTAGCGTACTAGCTTGACTTTTGACTATAAATCTCTTTCCGCCTCTTTCGCGTGGTTTAGCCGAATTTGGGGTACTCGACGTCCTTCGTGTTGATCGAGTCTTGGATGTATACACGTCTAGCCACATGTCGAATAGGGTACATGTCTTGTCCCGAGAGTCTGGCCAGGTTTAAACTAGGACCGTATTATGATCGTAGTCATACCGAGAGGATTAGGTTCTTGTGTGTGTGAAACGTCTTATCGTACACGGTTCAGGGGAACGTCTTACCCCGTGGGCATGTTTGTCTAGGTCATGAGTATACGAAACGTTTTATCGTATATGGTGTAGGGAAACGTCTTATCCCGTAGACTTCCATTGACTATCTTGCTATTGTACATGATGCTAGTGCGTGTCATTTACCGTGAGAGTGTGTGTACTTATGTTTGATCATATGATGGATTGTATACTTGATTGATTTGGATGCCTATGATTGGTTTGTATGTCGAGTCTTAAACCTTCTCAAGCATATGTCGCTAATGGTGAGATGCAAGCCCTTAGTGTTCTATATGGTTGCCAAGGGGAGTCTTCCCCGAGTCTTGTATTGCATGATGATGATGGATGATGGTTTTATTTACTCGTATATTGTTATTATCATAATGTTATTCTCACATCCGGCATGATATATTTATGTTTGCATGATGACACATGATTACATGCTTATTTATGTGCGTTTTGATGTGATATGGCTGGGAGAACCATATGTTACTCCCCACTGACTGTGGCATTCATTTTTAATGAATGAACATGTTGCAGGTTGGTGTTTGCATGGGGTTGTGGCGAGTGAGCTAGCGAGCGTTATCCTTACAGCGATTCACCCTTAGCGTGTAGTTTATATTAGTTTATTATCTTCACTGTGTTTTATCAAGGGATCGATGTCCCTTATATTTATTTAAGATACAATTTGTATAAACGATTTATTAAATTAAGTTTTGGTTTTGTAGCATAGTGACATTCCCGGTTTTGCTTTTAAAGTTTTTAAAATCTTGTGTTTTCCGCTGCAAATCTATGTGTTTACTTTACTGCTAAATCGCGGGGTGTCACACTTTTGATGTGTAATTTAATAATTCAATGTAATTATTTTTCACTTGTCAACCACAAAAAGTGTCTTCCCCATTTCTTGGTCCTAGATAGAGGGAGTAAATCATAGACCGAAAACAAAGAAATAAATATAATATATTTTATTATTATTTAACCTTTAAGATGATTTAGTAGCTCGTTAATTTATAACATTGACAGATTTATTTTTGTCGTGTCCAAGTATCCAACATTAATCCCACTCGTGAATGTTCAATTCTTGGTTGATCCAAGTATCAAAGATATTGTCATTTGTGAGTTGTGATGGGGCGATCCGTCGCAAATCTAAGGCGGGTTAACCCTCCTCACAAAAAGCAAGTGGGGGATAAATGGAGCTCCTTACTTGCTTGCCTCCCAAGCTCTTTGTAAAGGGAGTTCGACCCGTCTTAAGCTTGCGACAGATCGCCCCGTTGCAAATAAGACTTGCAGAAAGAAAAATATCTAAATTCAATTATGCCTTTTTTAAAAGAATACAATTAGGAGAAAAATTTGCCTCCCACGAATATTTGAATTTATATTAGAAAAAAAAAATAGTGTACAACAAAGCCCAACCCAACCGCTCTTATGAATCTCAATCAAAAATATCTACCCCAAATTATGAAGAAGTAGAAGATAAAACCCCTATATTTGAGCTCCTATCTGCCGCCCCCCTCGATCAATTCCTCTTCTTCATTTTTCCCTTCCATCATTTCCAATTAAAATCCCATCCCCTCTAGTTTGATCTTTATTTTCAAAATTTCATACTCCAATATACGGAGTATACATTTGGAGTAATTTTGACACTTAAACTAACACATCTACAAAAAAAAGAGATAAATGTTTGCATATTAGTTGTTTAAACTCGTTTTTAATTTTGTTTTCTGCATCTGAACAATTTGATTTGTAAGCTACATAGCTAATTTGGTAAGTACTTCAAGACTAAATTATCAAATGATATTTCTTTTTTTATTTTTAAGTTATACTCCGTATATAGTAATTTTTGATGTTGATCTTTTAATCGAATATATAGATGATTTATACAGAAAATAAAAATGTACTCTTATTCATATTTTTTTTAGGGTTTTTCTACATGGTATCCTTGTATTTTTCCAAATTCTACATGGTACCACTCGTTTTTTCAAAATCTACATGATACCCTTAAAATTAATGAAAACCTCTCAAAATACCCATAATTCACTAATCTGTCTGTTTTAAACGTTTATATTATGCACTTTTCATTGATCTTTTGACAATAATTTGCATGTCGTTATCATAAATATCCTTTAGACAATCATAAACATATTTTCTTTGTAAAAATTAACCGTTTTAAAACTCGATTTTTAGTAGTTTACTAAGTATAAGGGTACTATTGATAATTTTAAAAACTAAGGGGTATCACGTAGAATTCGAAAAAACACAGGGGTACCATGTAGAAAACCCATTTTTTTTTTTACTTCTATCTGATTTTTCTAAAAAAAATATTTCCCTAATTATATTTGTATTTATGGTGACCCCTTATATTTTTTTGATATTTGATTTTTTTATAAAATTAATTTCTTAATGATTTCTTTTCTAGTAATAACCCTAAATGTTTTCCCAAATCGCTTGATTTTTTATTCATTATCTAACTTTATGTGACAAACAATTATGTTAAATTTTTTCATGCTGTTAATTGTTAATGTATGGTTTTATAATTTATATGAGAACAATTATGAAGGAGAATAACAATGAAAGAGAGTAAATAAATATTTTGCAAAAGATGTGGGACCCATTATTCTTTTTTGCTTCCATATTTTCAGCACCCAATAGAAACCCTTCAAATGTTTCTGCTTTTATATACACTAGTTTTAATCCCGTGCAAAAATGCATGGATCGTAATAACATGCATTATCATTGAATAAATAAGCATATAAATGAGTGTGTGTTTATATGTTCAAGGCCGTAACAGTATAAATAAGTCAATAACAGGAGGTTCGATGTGAAGTATGTTACGAACTACAAAGTTTATAAATAATCTAAAACTTACGAATTTCCAAAAATAAGGTATGGGTCATTTTTAAGCATTGATTTAACCAAAAAAATGTAAATTTTTCGTTAATTTATTCTCTAACAATATTTTCCAAGGTTTGATATTTCTAACTTCTAAAGTATTAATCTATTTATTATTTTCAAATCTACTATGTATTTTGTTGATGTTCATAATTATTTGCAATATCATGTTATTCATGTATGAATTTTTGCATAGTTGATTGTATGTATATTTTCAAATCTACTATGTATTTTGTATTATTTGCAATATCATGTTATTCATGTATGAATTTTTGTATAGTTGATTCTATGTATTGATATAATTGTAGGTTATAAATGAATTCTATAGAAATAGTAGAGTTGTGGAAAGAAAATAAAAGAAATAAGCCTTCCTTAAATTAAGGAAGACACGTAAAAAGAAAATTTTTTGGCATTTCATTTCCTAAAAATAAGGGACCAATAAGAAGAGTTTAAAAGACTTAGGTTTATAGAATAGAAGATTGCCTAGAAATATACACAAGTCACCTACAACAATAATTTTATAAATCTATATTATATATTTGTCTATAATAATAAAAAATAAACAATGTATATGAAATGAAAATTTAAACATTGACAAAAATTGCAAATTGGGTTTAGAGCTTTAGTGTGGTGGAATAAATGATTTTTTTTTCTCAAGAGGGCCCACCACTAATGCAAAATATCATACTCCTTTTTTGATGATGTGGGTTAATGAGATTGCTTTAAATGTTCTTGCTTTAATAGTAGTAAGATTAGATATGTGACATGATCCTTTTTGCATACATGTAATTACAAATTATTTTTTAAAATGTTAAGTGTAATTTATTTGTTATAAGATTATATTTAATTAGTTAAATTTACTTTTATAAGTACAATTACATTCAACTTGTCACATGTCACACATATGACAAATGACAAAATTGAAGTCCATTTTATCTCATGGGAACCAATTTTGGTGAGGAGAATTAGGGTGGTGATTAGTTAATTGTTTTATGAGATAAACAACATAATTACACCCTAATGCCTATAGCATACCCTAGTGACTTGGGTAAGAGAAAAAGCAAGCATGCTTGTCCCATTCCCAAGCCCTAGACCGCCGACCCCCATGCATAAAGAGATGAGAATATGTTCTTGATCGGGCCTGTCGCAAGCCCTGGTCAAAGATAATTACCCAGACTAGTCTAACAACAAATTAATGTAATTATGGAAGTATGGGTCGATCCTCAGGGAGATGGTGTTTCCTATAGAATGTGAAATGTCTTGCAATTGGGTCTTATCTAACGAGTATCTGGGTTTTGGAGTTTTGATTTCTAAACTAATAAAAAGCATAAATGAAAACAAAATAGAAGCAAATCAAAACGAAAACAATAAAGCAAGTGATGAATTAACAATGATAAAAAAAATCTAGGGAAGTAGGTTCACACATGTAGATTAACATATTGATGAAATTGGATTTAGAACATGCAAATAATTCATTGTGAGTTCGTAAGAATGATGTGTTCATTACAATCATAGATCAGATGGTCTAGCAGGCTTTTAGGCAATTTACTAGGTCTAATCTACCATGTCATGCTTTGTCTATTCAATTCACGTATTTCTACTTTGGAAAAGAATTCCATTTTAGTCAATGATTTTGATCAGAAATCGTTAACTATCGTTATAGTCCAAACATGCATAGACACAATATTTTAAAAGCACAAATTCTTTTATCCAATTATCATCTTTTAATCAACCTACATGGCTACCCTACACCCTAGAAAGGTGACTACTCACTCCTGGTGATGTTTAGATCTAAGATGATGTTAATAATAAAAACTAGGATAGACATGTTTATTTGGTTTTGATAATATTTTAAGACTCTTTAATTGGCGATAATAACGGCGCTAAATTGACGATCTAGGGAAATGAAATGATTACAACGATGTTGAAATTGAATCTAAAATAACATGTTAAGAAAATAACAATAAAATAAGAAACATAAAGACTTTAAACAAAAGATAAAATAGGAATACCTAGATGACGATCAACAACGACAATGATGAAATATAAACAACCATAATAGAAATTCCTTGCATAGAATAGTCGATCCACAAATTACAATACTTGAACCACATAAAGTAGATTACAAAGATGGAGTTTTTATTAATCTAGGCTAAGGATTTGATGTAGAGAAATCAGAAATAAACTAAGAAACAAAGGACAAAAAGGAAGAAGAAAATGATCTAGATGAGAGAAGAGAGGCTAGGTTTCTCTCCTCCTAATCTAGGTTTTTATGTAAAGAGAGAAGTGTGTTGAGATGTGGTGGCTGAGGCAAAACAAGGCATAGGATTCCGTGCCCAAAGATGAAATTCGAAGAGACGAAAGAAGATCCATCAGGGTTACATACCCGATCGGATTTACCATATACCCGATCGGGTATGTATGCTACTGAACGCCTCTTGCCTCTTCTTCTCCCAAGCTTTAATGGGGATGTTTATTGCCTTGTCTAGGGTATGAATCCGGATGGAAGAGCTCAACCTTGCAGCCCTATAAAAGCCTAAGATCATCATCATCATAGAAAACACACTACAACACATTACAATAGATTATATTATCATCTCTTACAGTTAGCAATTTACATACAAGTTAGATTATAGTTTATGGTTTTGTATGCAAGTTTAGACATCTTATTTCAAGCATTTTCTCCAGCACTCTCTACTGTTTTATCATTACATTTTGGTTGAAATTCGTTCTTATTATTTTCTCTTACATCGTTGTACTTCCATTCCCGGTAATTCTCTATCTTTTGCTTTCATTATTTTCAATACCGTTATGTTTATTTTATAATAGATTCTATCACTTTCATAAACCATGAATTATAATCTACTTAGCCTTCTTTTCGTATTATCATTGTTGTTAGTAATCCCGCATAAAAGTAATTTAGTCAAAATTAAATCATCGTTTAATATGTCTCATTTTACTTCACCTAGTCATATAATAATCATTGTAAATTTCATCATTAGAATAGTAGCCAATTTAGTATTGATCATGTCAATCATTTTAATATCCTTAATTTATAGTTTAATTTCCTACATCTTTTTCCTCTTAATTTATTTAATCACATAAATTAAATCTAGTAGTGTAGGATTATCATTATGTAAATATAATAAATAAACTTGAAATATTGAAATGATTTGCTAGTTAAAATGAATTAAAAGAAAAATCGATTCCAATAGAACCATCTAGTTTGTTTCTTCCTTTGGTTGTGTCAAATTCTATAACCTTGTTTAGTGGCCATAAACAATTGTTTGTATTAGTCAATTTCCGTCTTAGAAACGAGAGTTGGGATGGGAATTAGGACTACCAATAGGGGTTTAGTGACCTAACCAGGCTGAGAGGACGTTAGGACCCATTAAAAAGTCGGTACGAATCCGAGAGGAATATACCGCTACAAGGCTTAGACAATCGTAGTAATTCTAATATTGGTATCAATAAAGCTTTTAAATCATTTGACATGAATTTCTAATTCTATATATCAATTTGATTAGATAGTTTATTTTATCGTTTTAGTTAGTTTAATTTACCGTCATTTTATTACCGTTCTTAGATAGTTTATTTTATTATCATTTGTTAGTTTATTAGTTTTGCATTATTTTAGTTAGGTAGCTTTTCAATATTGTTATTTTAATTATCGTTCTTAGTTAAATTTAATTATTGTCACTTTCTGTAACAACCCGAAAAGTACCCTATTTTTCTAGTGAAAATATTTTACGGATACTTTTCAGCATATTTATGTTTTAAATTGGAATTTATTGTTTCAGTCGAATTTGGAATTTCCGAGTTCGTATTTGGAATTTCTGCGAGATTCCATGAGAATCCCGTTTTAAAGTCAACTTTGACTTTCGTTGACTTTTCCGACTCACCCCGTATTTTAAAGACCGAAATTAGATTTGAAAAATAATAAATTTAATTTATTTTTATTAAGATTTATTTGAATTTAGGATAATTTAATATAATTATTTTGAATTTATTCGGAATTTAAGAGAAGGTTTACGGTTTAACCCCGAACGTCATTTAACTATTCCCGAGACAACTTAAGTCCCGAAACAAACCCGAAACCCGACTTGGGCATGAGTCACACGCCCATGTCATCTTTTTCCACTCACATTTGATATTTGAATTCTTTCGATTAAACTAATACGAATATCTAAGATATTTGTAACTTTATCGATCCGTCAGTTTAAATTACGCAAATCGATTAAAATCAGACCCGGTTTCTTCTCATGTCACACGGCTCTTCCTCCTCTAATAGGACTAGATATTTTTCTTTCTTTTTTATTACAATAACATAATATCTAATTAATATCTAGATATTTTATTAAACTATCATTTAATCTAATGATATTTAATTAATTACCTTAATATAATTATAAAACCCGAGTCAATTCCGTAACAACAATTTCAAAACCCGACTCCATAATTCTTCTATATGTACACGGCCCACTCCACTCTTGTTCACTAACTATCTTTTCATTTTACAATAAATCAACTTAAGATCTAATTAATACTTTCTTTAATCGTTCTTCATCGTTCTTCATCGTTCTTCATCGTTCTTCGTCGTTCTTGAGCAAAATCGTCACAAAACCTTCGTTACTTGTTCAAATCTGTCCTAACTTATATTTCTAGAATCTCCTCTTCGCTCTCCATCTTCAAGTACGGTTTATTTTCAATTCCGACAAAATCGTTTTCAACGCTTTAATTATGGAAAAATCAAGTTTTAATTCTAATAATGTTATTCTTGTTATTTCTTATAGGGGAAGATTTTGAAGACGAGTTTGGTGACTCGTATATTTTAGGAGAAGATTAGAAGGCGGGTTTCTTATTTCTTTAGTTCTTATTTTGGGTGCTAATTGATTTTTGTGCTAGCTAAGGTAACGATTCCGATTTACTCGACGAATTAATGTCACATACCTTATGTTTTGGTTATGTTGTTGTTATTTACGGTTTTAGTTAGTAACATGATAAGTAGTTGTTATTATTATGTTTTATGAGTTTATAACATGTTTAGTGTTCTTGACATATTTGGATGATTTGTTCATAATCATGATTTTTGTATGGATGATGGTTAAATTGGTTGTTAAAATGGTTGTTTGTTAATTAAAACATGTTGGAATTAATTTGGTGTTTGTTGTTGTTGGGGCCGTGTAAAATGGCTGAAAAACCAGCCCAAACCAGGCCGGTTCAGGCCGGTTCAGGCCCGGTCTAGGCCGGTCTGGATTGGTTCGGGATTTGTCCTTTAGGTTTTTGTCGATACTTGATTGTTTTGTTGTTGTTTTGACAGGTTTTAATTATGTTAAGCATGCGGGAAATATTAAGAAACGGTTTTTAGAAAAGTCGATCAAAGTAGCCAAAATAGGCCGGTTTATTCTCGGCCCAAAAACAGGCCGTGGGTCCCCCTCTAAACTTGTGACGGTTTTTGAGTTATTGTTATTTTACCGTGTTTTGTAATATTTAGCAAGTGGGAAATGTTAATAAGTAAATTATTTAATTAAAAGTTTTCATAATATTATTATTTCTCACATGTTAGAAATTATAATACGAGATTTTAGTTTAATATGTTATCCTTTAAGTCAAGCGGGTTTTTGTATGATTTTAATAATTCACATGTTAGAGGTTGGAATAAATTAGCATGAGATAAATATGATGATTTTATGTTCAAGTCTAATTGGTAAAGACTCTGTTTCTAGCCGGTTTGACCAAACGGGTTTGGTCAAACTAAGATCTAGTCAGCCCCGTTTTGACTGATGACCCGTCGCGGGACTCGGGTCGGGGATTTGTCTTCAAGTAAGGTTGTATTTAATTAATAAATTAGCCTTAGTAGATATGAGGCGATATGATATTTGAATATGATTTATATGCAATTAGTCACATGATAGGATGTTTTTCCCGTGACTGTTTGATTGTATGATATATGTCGTTTTGACTAAGTACCCATAGAGAATTATGAGTATATGGCGTCTTGACCATTCTAATTCTAAATGAGTATCTTGGACCATGACATTGATAGGCACGTACTATCTTTAACGAGCATACGGAGTTTACCGCTTGATAGCTTTTGTGTCACGGCCTGGGGGGCTTATCTCCAAGTCGGGGCATGGCATCCTAAGAGTTCCGCTTTGGGAAGGGAGCCAGCTTAAGTACTAGCCATCTCTGCTTAGGGGGTCGCCTAGTAGAGTTTCTCATAGACGGTTATGTCATGGGACGGGGAATGGAATATCTGTTGTCGCTAGGTCTGATCAGTCTAGGACTAGGATGTTTTCCTACCTTGTGGTATAGCCTCGAGTTACAGAAGTCGACTATTGACGGTACTAAGAACTTATGCCTGTTTCTAGACGTATTGGTCTTTCATGTTTGATGATTCTATGAATCTTAGAAGGTGAGATGCAAGCCGGCTAAGGTTGATAGAGTTTGGATTACCGGTTTTTAACTGATTCACATGATAGTTTGTATGATTAGGGTTGAGTGTATCATGGCCATGTTTTAAATGTAACCTCTGAGCTAGCATACCAACTTCCCTACCTCGTGGTATAGGTTGTTAACCGATTCACATGATAGCTTGCATGAGTAGCTTATCCTTCATATGCTAGGTTATATGTTAGTTATTGTTTCATAACATGAAAAGCATATCGTATATGTTAAGGTTTTGTATTTTCCATATACATCTCTTTTATGTTATTCATGTTTTATTAAACACTCGACATTTCGTGGCTGGGAGAACTCGGAGTTACTCCCCACTGACTGTGGCTTCCGTGTTTATATTTAATGCGGTTGGCAGGTTCGTGATGCATACTTGGGTACATTGACGAGCTAGCGAGCGAAGTATTTACCTTGGACCTATATTCGGTTCTTAGGATTGTATATTATTATACACTCTTTTATTTCCGTATTTATACGGGAGATATGTCTCCCGTTTTGGATAATTTCCATGTATAATATTATTTTCCTTTTGTTCTGAACCTTTTTCTTTAAGACACCTTTGTTATGATGAATATATTTAATAGTAGGTTCCGGTTTTAAAATTTACCGATTTTCATTAAAGTGAACCTATTAGAAACATATTCTCATCTTTTATTTATTTAAATTATTTTTTTTTCTTTCCGCAAATTTGAGGGTGTCACATACCCTATTTTTATAAGTAAAATATTTTACAGATACTTTTCAGCGAAATTGAGTTTTAATTTAGAATTTAATTGTCCGAGTCGAATTTAGAATTTCCGAGTTCGTATTTGGATTTTTCGCGAGATTTCAAGTGAATCCCGTCTTAAGCCGTCTTTGACTTTTCTTGACTTTTTCCACTCACCTTTCATATACTCCTTCCTAACCCTAACCTAACTCACACAACTCAAACACTTCCTTCTTCTCTAAGAAACCCAAAACCCAATCTTCCATAATCTTTCCAAGCTTAGATTCGTCATAACTCATTCGTTTCTCGCTCAAATTCACGTAAGTTCGTCTTATTCTTCCCCTCTCATCTTCCTCTATCCGTATTGGTAATAAAATTGTAACACCCGCAAATGTACCCTATTTTTATAGTGAAACTATTTTACGGATACTTTTCAGCGAAATTAAGTTTTAATTTAGAATTTTATTTTCCGAGTCGAATTTAGAATTTCCGAGTTCGTATTTGGAATTTCCGCGAGTTTACAAGTAAAACCCGTCTTAAGCCGTCTTTGACTTTCGTTGACTTTTTTCCCTCATATACTCCCTCATAAACCCTAACTCCCTCACACAAACACAACACAACTCAACTCTTCCTTCTTCTCTAAGAAAACCCCATAAAACCTTGCTTCCATTTTTGATCCGTCTTAGATTCGTCGCTACTCCTTCGTTACTCGCTCAAATTCACGTAAGTTCGTCTTATTCTTCCCCTCTCATCTTCCTCTATCCGTATTGGTAATAAAATTACCGTCTTTCTCGCTTTTCAATTTATCCGTCTTTCTCAAAGGTGAATTATTTTCATCTTTTATTATATCTAATTGTAGGTGGAGACTAGGAAGGTTTAGAAATCGTTTAAAGACGCATAAATGTAACGGTGAAGGGTTACTCGATATCATTTACGTGTTTTATGTGTTTTCTAGGCTAGTAATCGTATTTAGATTATGGTTAGTATGCTTAGGACTTGTGTTGTTGTTGATGGATGTTGTTAGTTGTTAATTGATATGAGAATTGATGGTTTGTGATGATAAATGAGGATTTTTGTTGTGGGTAACTTGTTGGGATTTGATTGTTCCTGAATCCCGTGTGGGACGCTGGCTGCGTCGTGGGACGCTGGCTGCGTCGTGGTGGCGCTGGCTGCGTTACGCGCGGCCGACTGCAGTTTTCTTGCACTGACCCCTTTTTGTAAAATGATCATATCTCCTTCGTTATTTGCTTGTTTTGGGCTTGTGACATCCTGTTGGAACCATAAGAGGATAAGCTATCACCTCCATTTGGAATTTCTGCATTTTCATGTCTAGAACTCTAGTTATGACCGTTTGAAGTGGACCCTTGTTTTCGTTGGTTTCCAAACAACGTTGTTTTGGAGAGGTGATCTATGTTTTTATTTATTATGCTTCATAAACTTGTTCTAATTCTTATGTATCATGTATTGATTCATTTTTATCATAGTTAAGTTTATATAATTCCCTATTCACATGTTTTGTGACGGTTTTTGGTATGTCCTACTTTGAGTCGGTTTTTACAAATGATACGGTTTGAGCACTATTTTGTTATGTGCTTTGTACTCTCATTCCCTTGGCTACCTCCACGTTCGTAAGGCTGGAATGTCGGAACGGGGAGGTATCCTAATGCTTAATTGCATGTGTTAGTGGGCATACGACGACGTTGTTGGGAGGCGAACGCTTTCCGTTGATCGACCCGGCCGTCAAATGTTGTGTACTTGCGAGGTGGTGTTATTTGCATGTAGCGTACCGCTTGTTATGAGGCTTGTGCTCTTTTCCGCCTCTTTCGTGAATTATCGACCGAATTTGGGGTACTCGGCGTCAATGATTGACCGAGTCTTGGATGCGAAACGTTTATCGCATGTCGAACCGGAAAATGTGATTCCGGGATTTTGGCCAGATTTAGACTAGGACCGGGTATTTATATCGTCGTCCTACCGGAGGAAATTAGTCCACATATACGAAATGCGATCGTGTATGCGTTCAGGGAAATGCTTATCTCGTGGATGCCTGTTAATCATACTTGCCATGTACACGGTGCTAGTGCGTTTCATTTAGCGTGAAAGAGGTCGTCATTGTATTGTTATGTGTGGATGGGTGATTACATGATTGATTATTCATGGTCATTCCATGACTTGGCATGGTTTGTTTGTCGAGTCTCAATCTTATCAAACTTATACCGCTAACGGTGAGATGCAAGCCCTAGTGAGCGTATTCGGTTGCCAAAGAGTGTCTTCCCCGAGTCTTTGTATAACATGATGGTTTCAGATTTGTACTTCATATGCTCTTACTCTTATATATTGAATTGACTATCTATTCTTATTGTATTTTACATGTATATTCATGTATGCATGATTTTACTTTTGTATTTCCTTCTATGTACGTTTAATGAGATATGGCTGGGAGAACCCGGAGTTACTCCCCACTGACTGTGGCGTTCATGTTTTTCATGGATGAACAGGTTGCTTGATTGGATGGCTTTTTGCTTGTGGTATTTTGGGTTCGGGTGTGAGCTAGCGGGCGTTGTCCCTGGATGAAACACCTCTAGACGTTTATTAGCTAGTTTGCTAATCTCTTTGACATTGTTAACCTTTTGAGAGACTACGTCTCTTATCTTATAGTATTTTGTATTCGGTTTGTAATTTGACACTCCTCGTATACTTATCTTGCATGTATAAAGGTTTTTAAAATACCGTATTTCCGCTTATTATATCACATGCTTGTATGTTTTATTTTCGCATTCTCAAGGGTTGTCACAAAAATTACCGTCTTTCTCGTTTTTTTTAAATTATTCGTCTTTCTCAAGATGAATGAAATTCATCTTTTATTAACTAATTTGTAGGTGGTAACCTTCAAGATCCCGACAAAGACTATTTCTTAATAGAAGAGGACCTTGATGCGGAGTGAAGACGCGATAAGGTAACGGTGAAGGGTTACTTGATATCATTTACGTGTTTTACATGATTTCTATGATAGATTTCGTATTTAGAATACGATTAGAAAGCTTAGGACTTGTATTATTGATAATGGATGTTGTTGGTTGTGAATTGATATAAGTATGAATTATTTTTGATAATAATTGATGTTGGTTGAATATTGAATATGGATGAAAATGGTGATTTTCGTGTACTATGGACCCCAGCCGGTCGACCGGCAGCCGGTCAGACCACCGGCTGGGGCAGTGGCTGTATTTATTGCATGTTACGTGATTTTTGAAGTAAGAAGTTGGTCTCAGCCGGTCGACCGGCAGCCGGTCAGACCACCGGCTGAGACACCCCTATTTTCCCTTTGTTTTTCTCATGACCCTTTGGTCCCAGCCAGGTAGCCGGCAGCCGGTCCCATTGACCGGCTGGGACACAGTGACATTTCAATTGGGTTTTCATATGATGGTTGGCCTTAGCCGGTTAGCCGGCAGCCGGTCCACCTGACCGGCTGGCACCTGCTGGTCTTTGTTTGTATTTCCTTTTTACGATTTCATTTACAATAATTCCGATCGTTCGTTTATCGTATAATTTTACGTTGTAACTTATAATATTAATGTTTTGAATACATGATATTTCATTTGCTTGTATCACATGTTTTGTGACGGTTTTTGCTATGTCCCACTTTGAGTCAGTTTTTACAAATGATACGGTTAGAGCACTATTTTATCTTGTGCTTTGTACTCTCATTCCCTTGGCTACCTCCACGTTTGTAAGGCTGGAATGTCGGAACGGGGAGGTATCCTACTGCTTAATTGCATGTGTTAGTGGGCATACGACGACGTTGTTGGGTGGCGAACGCATTGCGTTGATCGACCCGGCCGTCAAATATTGTGTACTTGCGAGGTGGTG
>JAIUZE010067527.1:0-28927 GCA_022085475.1 Heliosperma pusillum
GTCATGTACATAATAACGGTTATTAAAGTATACCTCTAAATCCAAAACTAGATTGATCACATTATAACTTTTATATGTCTCTATAGAAATAAAACTACAGTAGTTATATTTCCCTTGTAGGTCGACATTTAATGTAGGTCGACATTTAATCATGGTTAGTCGTCGCACGAATCAGTATTATATGCATTGAATACATTGATGAAAACCATAATGGGTATCTAATACCCAAAAATTGCATTTAGCAAAATAAATGTCGATCATATAGATATTATGGGTGAAAATAGTACACCCAATTTCTAACTCTTTAGAAAACTTGGGGCGGATTCTTTTCTTGTGTTCTACACTGTAAAATAGAATCGTCAAAAGTTGGGTTCGACACCTTGCTTGGGTTTTGACTTTACTATTCAAAATAGTCTTGCCTTTTTCCCTTGCCTTGTGTCAAAGTCTAGCCAACCTACTTTAAGAATATAAACATCATTCTTAGTGCTCCCACTCACTTTCATGAATCTCTACTTAGACAAGTATATTGGAATTTGTTGGAGTAAGTGTCCTCCACAATAGTGCATTTATATAATAAATCTCATTTGGAATATACGAGGCATGATTAGTATATTTTGATACTCCACGTCAGTTGATTAACGTAAATCGGTAACGCTTGGCTGACTAGAGTTTGACGTTATTGTCGTATGACGGCGGTAATCAACTGATCCCTTTTAGGTCACACCTATAGGATGAGACCCAAATAGAATACTAATTATTTGTATGAGATACAGTTTAATTAGAGCATTACATATATTCGATATGTACGTTTAGTTACGAGAATTATTTATTGGAAATTGAGTTAGAAACTCATTCCACTTAAGTTTATTAGTCAATTATACGATAACTGAGTGAATAAATTTTACGTCTTATTTTAATACGATTAAATAAGATTTAATTTAGTGATTAATCGTTAATTCACTAAATTAGTTGAGGTTATGCATATATTTTGAGGTAGAGGTAATTAGTTAATTATATTTACAAGGAGTTGTAAAATAAATTAACTGGGCATTGTGGGACCCATTATATATTGATATAATGGTAAAATATTACTTCAAATTTAAGTACATATTATTTATTAATTTGAGTCATATAATTGTTATATGATCAAATTGACACTTAATTATACAAGATAATTAAACATATAATTATAAGTATTTGTGGGACAAATTTCAAAAATCAAAATGGACTACATTTCACCATGTGGACCGAAATTGTAGTGGAAAAAACACAATGATGATTGTTCATTACTTGTATCATACTACAACATGTTGATTATGACAAGTTATGATATGAACATGATTAGAATCAATCCTACACTCTACCATCTTACACAAAGAATAAAATGAGCAAAATGGAGCCCTCTTGGAGCTTATGAGGACCGGCCATATTGGCTTAAATAGAGCAAAAAGTTGTTCAATTTAAGACTACTTCATTATGCTTATTTTCTTCTTCTTTCTAAAACCTCCAACTTCTCTCTAAAACTCACATGCAAACTAATATTCATACATATTACTAGAGTAGTAATATTATTATCTAGTTAATAATAAGGTAAGATTATTTGGGTTTAATCTTGGGTGCAACAAGAAGGAGACCTTCTACTTTGGAGGTTGTTTTATGGAGGATCATCCATTAATTTCATGCTCAAGAACAATAAGAAGGAGTTCTTATTGTGCCCATATTGAACCGAAAAATCCCAATGTAAGGATGTTTTGGTCTTATCTTTTCTTTTATGCTTTTATATTTGCATGCATGATAACTAGATCCTAAATTATTAACTTAATGTAATTTAATGAACTAATTAGAGGAGTCTTATTAAAGGTCTAGGAATTTCATGTGGTATCAGAGCTCAATTGTTACATGCATGTCGATTTTAAGCATTAAAATCGAGTTATACGATAACTTGGGTAAAATTGAAAATTTGTGTTAAAAATTGGTTTGCACGAAATTTTTGATTTTCATGCATACCTACTGACCTCAAAATGGTTGTGGTCAAATTTGGTGATTTTATGGATTAATTTGCTATTTATTTTGATTTATGGCCTTTAAATCATGTTAATATGCATGTTTTATGTTAAAAGTTAACTAAAAATAGTTGCATGTTGATTCTGGCCATGAAATTTTTATATGATCTCACATGCATGTTGTACATACTGTATGTAAAGTGTCGTGTCTTTTAAGTAACTTTTGCATGATGATTGATTTTTATAAGATAAAAGTCAATAAAGTTAGATTATTATGATCATAAAAATGAAACGTCCTTTTATGGTCTTGAAAATTTTTGGTACATTTTATAATATGATTTATATCATCTTGGTGAAATTTTATAATTTGTTTCGCTATTTTACTATATTTAATGGTTTTTATTTGATAAAACCGTTGAATATTAAGTTATTTGTTCATAAAATTTATTCAAAACTTTTGGGCAAATGTTTCTGATTTTTAGAGTTCCTGGAAATGTTCCAGAATGTACAAATTTTTTGGTTTCAAATTTTTATGATTTTTATATTTTATTTTGGGTTTAGTTCATAAGTGTTATGATTAAACCTCTATATTTAGCAAATACGATCAATTCGAACTAATTAAATACAAACAAAGTTAGTGGGGACTAATTTTGAGTTCTAAATCAGTTTAGATAATTAGGTTGAACTTAAATACGATTTAAGAGTTGATTATTGATTTTTAATGGTTAAAAATCGATAAAATCCATAAAAACGAGCTAGAATGAGCATGATAAGTATTTAGGGCGATTTTGGCATGATTTTACAGCATTTTATTTATGTTGTTATTTTTGAATGAATGAATGTCATTTATTTAATTTTTAAAGCAAGTTGTACCTAGTATGGCCTAGATTATTTTAATCTGTATTACCCGTAATGTAAGGGAATACTGATTCGGTTGTAATTTTATTTGCGATCTCGTATCGCCGTTTGTAATAATTTCATTTCATTTTAGATCAAATGTATAATAGAATTTTTATTTGTATCTTTTTGTAATTAATTATTATGAAGACGAAGATTCCCGAAGTCGGTGTTCCAAAAGACGGTGCCTTTTTGAAGTATGTTCATGAAGAGGCAAGGGGCCAAGGAGTTGGTTTCCGATTTTGTAATCTACTAGTTAATTAGATTAGCTAGGTGGCCATACTAGGATTTATTAATTGCTTGCTTTATTTTTCCGTTCATACCAAAATCGCCAACATGCATCTTGATTTCTCGATTGTCAATTCAAAGTTATTCAATATTCACCGACTTAGTTCGCTTATAGGGAATTAATAACAAAATTGACAAGACCTCTCACATAACTTAAAAAAAAAAAAAAATTTAGATTTAGCCTTACCAATTAGTAACACCTATGAACCCCGTGTTCATTAGGGCTACCACGCTCGTGGGTCCCTTTTTACCTCGGGTAAGTAGGGTGATGCGATCACAAGCCAAAATTGGATTGGACTCAACGAGATAAGCGTTATCTTGGGACTAGGAGATGGATTTAGTTGAAATCCGTCAACCAAGAGTTCTAAGTGTAGAATTAGTCAAGTATTGACTTACCATTTTTGGATAAAGGTAGCATACGATGACTATTTTTGTCTAATGATGGGTCTTGGAATCACTTATATAATTTCGTGAGGGGTCATTATATGAGTGACTTGTTTAAAATTGTTTTACAAGTGAATTATATATAAGCAATGAATGTTTATTTTCCGTTGATATTTATTTTCATTCGCGCAATGACAATTATTTTTCTTCTACGAACTTGTAAATCCGTTCAATCGTGGAAAGGAGTTTCCATTATTTTATACGGTAGCATTTTGATTGCGATCTCCGTTTAAACCACCGTAGCTAAAGACAAAATGAATTTCATCTTTTGATCCTCATATTCACCATTGCAAATGTCTCTTATGAAGAGTAAATGAATAAGTCACACTTAGTCAAAAGCGTTTTGAATATTTAGTGACGCCTTCTTATAACAATGGTACATCAAATTTTTTGCTCCAAAGAAAATATTTGTATTTTGGTATGTCGTCATAATGCTCCTTATCGAGTCTTACCTCAAAAGAGGCCAAATCAGTTGGGACGACTGGGTTAATCGATTTATTTGAAATCATGAATAACCATCAACCGTAGACACTTCATGAAAGTTTTATCCTTTTGAAGGAAAAACCATGAATGAAATGTAGAATAGTCTTCACAATAATTCTAATATACTTGTCTAAATAGAGATTCATGAAAGTGAGTGGGAGCACTAAGAATGATGTTTATATTCTTAATTGTTAAGACGAGGTTCAAGAGTAGGTTGGCTAGACTTTGACACAAGGCAAGGGAAAAAGGCAAGACTATTTTGAATAGTAAAGTCAAAATCCAAGCAAGATGTCGAACCCAAATTTTGACGATTCTACTTTACAGTGTAGGACACAAGAAAAGAATCTTCCCCGAGTTTTCTAAAGAGTTAGAAATTGGGTGTACTATTTTCACCCATAATATCTATATGATCGACATTTATTTGCTAAATGCAATTTTTGGGTATTAGTTACCTATTATGGTTTTCATCAATGTATTCAATGCATATAATAATGATTCGTGCGACGAGTAACCATGATTAAATGCCGACTTACAAGGGAAATATAACTATTGTAGTTTTATTTCTATAGAAACATATAAAAGTTATAATGTGATCAATCTAGTTTTGGATTTAGAGGTATACTTTAATAAACGTTATTATGTCCATGACCTCTAAATAAAGAATATAGTATCCACTTTTGTGTACGACACAAGTGTTTCACTCTTGTGAATAGAACAAGCGTTGTATCTTTTTATGCTTATACTTGGTAAATGGTTATCCCATACCAATCAAAGGTAATTATATTCTTGACCTGAACTAGTAATTACTTGTCATATAGATTTTAAAGGCTCAAAATTGGTAACCCTAATCTAATCTTAATTCTGGATTGTGTAGCACATTAAAAGGCTAGTATTGACAACTATCCCTAAACCATCTGATTTTGAATCTTATGGTGCGTGCGAATCTTGTATTCAAGGCAAGATGATTCGTCCCTTTTTTTTTTTTTAAAGGAAATCGAACTAGTGAGTTATTGTCCCTATTACATTTGAATATGCGTGGTCCAATAACAAACACAACCAGAGATGGTTATGACTATTTCACTTTATTTACCAACGATTTAAGTAGATATTACAATTGATTCTACTTAATGAGGTGCTATGAGAAATCTTTCAAAAGTTCAAAGAGCTTCAACGTGAAGTAGTTAATCACCAAGAGTATTAGACAAGGACTTACGAGTAAATCGTAAATGTAAATATCTAAGTATTGACTTTGATTTTCACCAAAAGTATTGTGAAATAGTTTCACGAGTTAACTTCTCTAACATACATTATGAGATAAGGTATTGTTGAATAGAGATACAGAACCTTATACGATATGGTTTTGTCTTTATCAAAATGAGCCATTTGACTAAACCTTGGGATCTTAATATGTTTGTCTGCTATTTCTTTTCCCACCATATTAAAACACATTTAAAACAGTCTGATTTCATTCCATATGCGATATGGGTAGGTAGCGTACCTAATTTATAAGTTATTTGAATGAAACAAGTGCTCAATAATCCCACATTGACCACGAGAACAAAGCGTTTGTGACTCGTGATGCTGTCTTTCAATAAAAATACGATTATTTATTGATAAGACAGAGTGGGCGAAAATGTTTCAAGAGCCACAAACTGAGCATATGGTCCGGAAAAAAGTTTTCCTCATTGCTTGTTCAGTAGTTGTTTCTTCGGAACCTAGAAGGTCCGGTGAAATTTTATCACTCCTTAATAGCGATGATTTCTAATCTGTAACTTATAAAAGACTGTTTCTAGTCCTAACTTCTTGCTATGGCTTAGAGTCATGTGATTCGTAATGGACTCCACGCATGATGGTCAGGTATGTGACCTGGTAAATTTTACTTGAAGAAGTACGACCTCTTCAATGTAAATTGATTTTTAAGATCGAATTTTGCATGGATGAACATTAATATGTTTTCAAAGATAAATTGGTAGGCAAAGAGTTTTGCACCAACCTTAATTCTTTGATCCATTCGAATATACTTAGCGATTACAGCATATCATAATAGTATGATGTCAATTGGACCTCAAGAACCACCTTCTTGAATACGATTCTAGAAGAGGTAGTATATTTTATATTCACCTGTGGGTTCGTAGATCCTGACTATCCTAAGTTAATTTGAAAGCTTAAGAGGATGTCTTAAGTGAGACTAAAGAGTGGAATTTAGTGTGTCAATCATGTCATAAATTTTTTCGAAACTCGAGGAGGAATTATGTTTATACATGAAGTTAGTGGAGAATATGGTTTTCAGTAGTCTTATATGGGAGGACATATTGGCATTTTAGATGATGGAAGATTTTGGGAGAAGTAGACTACATCTTTTAGAGATCGGATTTATGAAGATCAATCTAAAAGAATATTAGTGTTGTGAGTCAAAAATTATTATATTGAAGACTTTGACTAGCTCAAGGAAGTTGAACACATGATAATTGATTCCTTTGCTTCCGCTGCGGGATCAATTATATACGCCGTGATGTATACTCAATCCGACATTTCGCATGCTTTGAGTATGACGAATCATTTGCAATCAAATCCAAGTGAGAGTCACTTGATAGCCATAAAGGACATTCTTAAGTACTTGCGAAGGACTAAAGATATGTTCCATATGTTTGGAGTTTATACTGAGTTGTGTGTAAGAGTTTACACAGACTTCAGTTTCCAAACTGATCAAAGTGATTTGAAATCACGAACTGGCTGTGTTTTATAGAAGATTTACCTATTGGAAGAGTTCCAAGCAGAAAAGACTATTGGAAAGGTTCCAAGTAGGAATGACATTTTCAAATATAAATGTCATGTATCCGCTGGAAGTGTTCCAGGGAGTTTATCATTGCGGATTTCACAACGGAAATGGAGTACATTGCGTCATATGATGATGCATATGAAAGTAGCTTCGATTCGACAGTATTGGAGGGACTAGAAGTAGTTCATATAGCTGTATATCCTATCCCATTATACTGATAAAACAGTGGGAGCTACCTTTAGGCCAAGAGTCCTAAGTCTAGATTCAAACATAGACACGTACTCATAAAGTTTTACGTAATATGAGATTACGTAGACAAAGAGAAATAGCAATCAGAACGATGGAAAAGATGCAAGTATTGCTAATCCATTAGCCATGCCTTTTTGCAGGCTGAACATGATAGTCATGTCATTTCAATGGAGATTGAAATATGTACCTGAATTGCTAGAGATTATAAGATATGAAATTATTGATAGTGTATCAATTTTTTCAAATATTAGATAATCGTATTCATTGTTAGAGTTTCATTAAAAACTCCTTATTTAGTTTGACTAAATTTTAACACTTTGTTTATCCGAATTGGTCGAAAGAAAAGTTGAACCCAATTCAAGTGAACAGGATGAACTTAGTGTTTTGTCCCTAGTCACTCATTTGAGGTGACGTCTCAAAGTGACTAGATTGTAAGTCGATCGATGGTTGGTTCAGCACCATGGGGTCATGGAGATGACTGGTCGTTTACATAGACAGACTGTGGAGACACTCTGTCGGGGAGTGACCATAATAGAGTCCCTTATCAAAATTGTTGAAGCCTGGTCGTGGCGGGGATTTCTATTTTATTCCTATGAGTCGATTCTTTAGACTAGCGACCATTTACCTGTTTCGGTGTAGTTTCCGATTGACTTTGGTTTTTGTCTTAGGTCGTGCGGAAAGTGACGGCAGAGGGATATATCTCGGGGCTAATGGTGATCTGAATAATACAGTGTAAAGATGGGTAAACAGGAATTGTCCACCCACGTTGGGTTATTAACGCTTCGGTCACCGAGGGGAGTAGTAACTGGGAAAAGCGGGCCACGCTCGAAGAGATCTTCGGCAGGATTTTCCGGTCAGACAGTAGTTTACTTCCCAGATCTGAGGAAAACCACTATATTTATATTTAATTGCAAGTTCGATCTGTGGTAGACACTTGCATGAGTGGAGGAGGGATTGTGACGGCAAAAGAGACAAAGAGAAATATCGTGATAGCACACAACTGTCGAGGACAAGTGGGAAAATGTAGGAGGAGGACGTCCTCCGCCAATAGTGTTGCTACATGCACAACTTGTATCGGACAAGTGGGAGATTGTTGGAGTAAGTGTCCTCCACAATAGTGCATTTATATAATAAATCTCATGTGGAATATACGTGGCATGATTAGTATATTTTGATACTCCACGTCAGTTGATTAACGTAAATCGGTAACGCTTGGCTGACTAGAGTTTGACGTTATTGTCGTATGACGGCGGTAATCAACTGATCCCTTTTAGGTCACACCTATAGGATGAGACCTAAATAGAATACTAATTATTTGTATGCGATACTGTTTAATTAGAGCATTACATATATTCGATATGTACGTTTAATTACGAGAGTTATTTATTGGAAATTGAGTTAGAAACTCATTCCACTTAAGTTTATTAGTCAATTATACGATAACTGACTGAATAAATTTTACGTCTTATTTTAATACGATTAAATAAGAATTAATTTAGTGATTAATCGTTAATTCACTAAATTAGTTGAGGTTATGCATATATTTTGAGGTAGAGGTAATTAGTTAATTATATTTACAAGGAGTTGTAAAATAAATTAACCGGGCATTGTGGGACCCATTATATATTGATATAATGGTAAAATATTACTTAAAAGTTAATTATATATTATTTATTAATTTGAGTCATATAATTGTTATATGATCAAATTGACACTTAATTATACAAGATAATTAAACATATGATTATAAGTATTTGTGGGACAAATATCAAAAATCAAAATGGACTACATTTCACCATGTGGACCGAAATTGTAGTGGAAAAAACACAATGATGATTGTTCATTACTTGTATCATACAACATGTTGATTATGACAAGTTATGACATGAACATGATTATAATCAATCCTACACTCTACCATCTTACACAAAGAATAAAATGAGCAAAATGGAGCCCTCTTGGAGCTTAAGAGGACCGGCCATATTGGCTTAAATAGAGCAAAAAAGTTGTTCTATTTTTTACTATTTCATTATGCTTATTTTCTTCTTCTTTCTAAAACCTCCAACTTCTCTCTAAAACTCACATGCAAACTAATATTCATACATGTTACTAGAGTAGTAATATACAATAATATTAGTAGTATTTATCTTACTTATTATCTAGTTAATAATAAGGTAAGATTATTTGGGTTTAATCTTGGGTGCAACAAGAAGGAGACCTTCTACTTTGGAGGTTATTTTTGGAGGATTACCCACTTAATTTCATGCTCAAGAACAATAAGAAGGAGTTCTTATTTTGCCCATATTGAACCGAAAAATCCCAATGTAAGGATGTTTTGGTCTTATCTTTTCTTTTATGCTTTTATATTTGCATGCATGATAACTAGATCCTAAATCATTAACTTAATGTAATTTAATGAACTAATTAGAGGAGTCTAATTAAAGGTCTAGGACTTTCAGAATTATTGTGAAGACTATTCTTCATTTCATATATGGTTTTACCTTCAAAAGGATAAACCTTTCATGAAGTGACTACGGTATTTGGTTGTTCACGATTTCAAATAAATCGATTAACCTAGTCATCCCAACTGATTTGGCCTCTTTTGAGGTAAGCCTCGATAAGGAGCATTATGACGACATACCAAAAAATTACAAATATTTTCGTTTGAGCAAAAAGATTGATGCACCGTTGTAATAAGATGACGTCACTAATACAAAATCAAAACGTTTTTGACTAAGTATGACATATTCATATACTCTTCATAAGAGACATTTGCAATGGTGAATATGAGGATCAAAAGAAAAATTCATTTTGTCATTAGCTACGGTGGTTTAAACGGAGATTGCAATCAAAATGCTACCGTATAAAATAATGGAAACTCCTTTCCACGATTGAACGGATTTACAAGTTCGTAGAAGGATAAATATTTGTCATTTGCGCGTATAAAATAAATCTCAACGGAAAATAAACATTCATCGCTTAAATATAATTTCCTTGTAAAACAATTTTAAACAAGTTACTCATATAATGACCCCTCACGAAATTATATAAGTGATTCCAAGACCCATCTTTAGACAAAAATAGTCATCGCATGCTACCTTTATCTAAAAATGGTAAGTCAATACTTGACTAATTCTACACTTAGAACTCTTGGTTGACGGATTTCAACTAAATCCATCTCCTAGTCCCAAGATAACGCTAATCTCGTTGAGTCCAATCCAATTTTGGCTTGTGATCGCATCACCCTACTTACCCGAGGTAAAAAGGGACCCACGAGCGTGGTAGCCCTAATGAACACGGGGTTCATAGGTGTTACTAATTGGTAAGGCTAAATCTCAATTTTTAAGTTATGTGAGAGGTCTTGTCAATTTTTTTATTAATTCCCTATAAGCGAACTAAGTCGGTGAATTTTGAATAACTTTGAATTGACAATCGAGAAATAAAGATGCATGTTGGCGATTTTGGCATGAGCGGAAAAATAAAGCAAGCAAATAATAAATCCTAGAATGGCCACCTAGCTAATCTAATTAACTAGTAGATTACAAAATCGGAAACCAACTCCTTGGCCCCTTGCCTCTTCATGGCACCGTCTTTTGGAACACCGACTTCGGGAATCTCCGTCTTTATAATAATTAATTACAAAAAGATACAAATAAAAATTCCTATTATACATTCGATCTTAAAAATGAAATTAAATTATTACAAACGGCGATACGATATCGCAAATAAAATTACAACCGAATCGGTATTCCCTTACATTACGGGTAATACCGATTAAAATAATCTAGGCCATACTAGGTACAACTTGCATTAAAAATTAAATAAATGACATTCATTCATTCAAAAATAACAACATAAATAAAATGCTGTAAAAATCATGCCAAAATCGCCCTTGATAATTATCATGCTCATTCTAGCTCGGTTTTATGGATTTTATCGATTTTTAACCATTAAAAATCAATAATCAACACTTAAACCGTGTTTAAGCTCAAACTAATTATCTAAACTGATTTAGAACTCAAAATTAGTTCCCACTAACGTTTTTTTGTATTTAATTAGTTCGAATTGATCGTATTTGCTAAATATAGAGGTTTAATCATAACATTTATGAAATAAACCCAAAATAAAATATAAAACTCATAAAAATTTGAAACCAAAAAATTTAGTACATTCTGGAACATTTCCAGGAACTATAAAAAACATAAAAATTTGCCCAAAAATTTTGAATAAATTTTATGAACAAATAACATAGTATTCAACGGTTTTATCAAATAAAAACCATTAAATATAGTAAAATAGTGAAACAAATTATAAAATTTCACCAAGATGATATAAATCAGATTATTAAATGTACCAAAAGTTTTCAAGACTAGAAAAGGACGTTTCAATTTTATGATCATAATAATCTCACTTTATTGACTTTTATCTTATAAAAATCAATCATCATGCAAAACTTAATTAAAAGTCACGAAATTTTACATACAGTATGTACAACATGCATGTGAGGTCATATCAAAATTTCATGGCCAGAATCAACATGCATCTATTTTTATTTAACTTTTAACATAAAATATGCATATTAACATGATTTAAAGGCCATAAACAAAAATAAATAGCAAATTAATCCATAAAATCACCAAATTTGACCACAACCATTTTGAGGTCAGTAGGTATGCATGAAAATCAAAAATTTGGTGCGAACCAACTTTGAACACAAATTTTCAATTTTACCCAAGTTATCGTATAACTCGATTTTAATGCCTAAAATCGACATGCATGTAACAATTGAGCTCTGATACCACATGTCAGTCCTAGACCTCTAATTAGACTCCTCTAATTAGTTCATTAAATTACATTAACTTAATGATTTAGGATCTAGTTATCATGCATGCAAATATAAAAGCATAAAAGAAAAGATTAGACGAAAACATCCTTACATTGAGAATTTTCGGTTCAATATGGGCACAATAAGAACTCCTTATTATTGTTCTTGAGCATGAAATTGATAGATGATCCTCCATAAAACAACCTCCAAAGTAGAAGGTCTCCTTCTAGTTGCACCCAAGATTAAACCCAAATAATCTTACCTTATTATTAACTAGATAATAAGTAAGACAAAATACTACTAATATTATTGTATTACTACACTAGTAATATGTAGAGAATATTAGTGTATAAGAGAGTTTAGAGAGAAGTTGAGTTTAGAAAGAGAAGTGGAAAAATAAGCAAAATGAAGTAGTATGAAAATGAACAACAATTGTTCAATTTAAAGGCCTTTTGGCCGGTCATGACTCACACAAATGAGTCATTATTGTGCTTATTTTATTCTCATGCAAATAGGTAGAGTGTGGTAGTAATGGTAATGATATTGGTGTCATAACATAAGGTGGAGTGTAGGATTAGATGAGAACAATCATCATTGATCTCCACTAACCAAAGGTCCGGGCCCTACTTGTGTTATTTGGTCCATTTTGATTTTTGATATTTGTCCCACAAATACTTATAATCATATGTATAATTATCTTGTATAATTAAGTGTTAATTTGATCATATAACAATTATATGACTTAAATTAATAATCAATATACACTCAACTTTTAAGTGATATTTAACCATTATATCAATATATAATGGGTCCCACAATGTCCAGTTAATTTATTTTACAACTCTTTGTAAATATAATTAACTAATTACCTCTACCTCAAAATATATGCATAACCTCAACTAATTTAATGAATTAACGATTAATCACTAAATTAAATCTTATTTAATCGTATTAAAATAAGACGTAAAATTTATTCAGTCAGTTATCGTATAATTGACTAATAAACTTAAGTGAAATGAGTTCCTAACTCAATTTCCAATAAATAACTCTCGTAACTAAACGTACATATCAAATATATGTAATGATCTAATTAAATTGTATCGTATACAAATAATTAGTATTCTATTTGGGTCTCATCCTATAGGTGTGACCTAAAGGGATCAGTTGATCACCGCCGTCATACGACAATAACGTCAAACTCTAGTCAGCTGAGCGTTACCGATTTACGTTAATCAACTGACGTGGAGTATCAAAATATACTAATCATGCCACGTATATTCCAAATGAGATTTATTATATAAATGCACTATTGTAGAGGACACTTACTCCAACAATTACTTGATATGGTTCGATCCATGATGAGTCACACGGTAGTACCTGATTCATTGTGGAGCTATGCTCTTTTGTCAGCTGCTCTTATACTTAACCGAAGTCCGTCTAAAGCTGTTGACAAGACCCCATATGAAATGTGGAAGGGAACAGTCCCTAACTTGTCCTTTATTCGGGTTTGGGGCTGTGAGGCTTATGTCAAGTGGAGACACGAGGATAAGCTCAGCCCGCGATCGGTCAAGACATACTTTATTGGTTATCCAAAAGGAATGTTTGGTCATTACTTTTATTCGCCTACCGAACAACGATTTTTTGTTGCGGCTAGTGAAAAGTTTCTAGAGAAAGAATTTCTCGAGAACAAGACGAGTGATAGAACCTTCGATCTTTCGGAGATTCAAGAACCAACAACCGAGCAACCGATGGAGAAAGATGTTCCTTCATCTTCTGTTGCGGTTAATTTTCCTGAGGAACCTAGAAGGTCGGGTAGAGTCTCCATACCTCCAGACAGATACATTGGTATGGTCGAGGAGAACGATAGAGACGATGTTTTTCTTCTAGAGAGTAACGAACCCGCTACCTATAAAGGAGCCATGACCTGTTCCGACTCAAAGCTATGGCTTGAGGCCATGCAATCCGAGATGGACTCTATGTATGAGAATGACGTATGGGATCTGGTTGATTTGCCTGATAAGGTTCGGCCTCTTCAGTGCAAATGGCTTTACAAGACACCTATAAGGCACGACTAGTGGAAAAAGGTTTCACTCAAGTGCAAGGATTGCATTATGATGAAATTTTTGCACCCGTAGTCATGATGCATTCCATTCAGATAATCTTAGCGATTGCCGCTTTTCATGTGTATGAAATTTGGCAGATGGACGTGAAAACCGCCTTCTTAAACGGTTATTTGGAGGAGGAGATGTACATGGTACAACCCGAAGATTTCATTGACCCTAAAAATCCTAAGAAAGTGTGCAAGTTTAAGCGTTCCATTTATGGACTTAAGCAAGCTTCTCGGAGTTGGAATCATCGTTTCTACCAAGTCATAAAAGAGAATGGTTTCACTCGATCGCTTGAGGAACCATGCTTATATGTCAAGTCGAGTGGGAGTAAAATCGTTTTCTTGATATTGTATGTCGATGACATACTCTTGAAAGGGAATGATATTCCTCTCTTATCTTCGGTTAAGGTATGGTTAAAGAACCATTTCCAGATGAAAGATCTGGGCGAGGCACATCGCATATTGGGAATCCGTATCTACAAAGATAGATCACGACGGATGTTATTACTCAGTCAGAAGTCTTATATAGATAAGATTCTTGAAATGTTCAGCATGACCAACTCCAAGAAGGGGTATCTTCCAATGATGTCTGGGATGCATTTGAGTAAAGCTCAGGCACCCAAGACATCTGAAGAGGTCGAGCGCATTAGTCGAATTCCTTATGCATCAGCTATAGGATCGATCATGTATGCCATGATATGCACACGTCCAGACGTGGCATATGCTTTGAGTATGACCAGTCGGTACCAAGGCAATCCAGGTGAAACACACTGGATGGCTGTTAAAAATATCCTTAAGTACCTACGGAGGACTAAGGATTGGATATTGACTTATGGAGGAGAGACTGAGCTTTACGCAACCGGTTACGCAGTTGCTAGCTTCCAAACGGATCGGGATGACTCGAAATCTCAGTCTGGATTCGTATTTACTCTTAATGGCGCTGCGGTCAGCTGGAAAAGCTCCAAGCAGAGTGTTATAGCAGATTCTATGACTGAGTCTGAGTACTATGCCGCTTAAGAGGCTGCAAAGGAAGCTATATGGATGCGTCAATTCTTACAAGGACTTGCCATAGTTCCTAGTTCGAATGACCCGATCACCATCTATTGTGATGATAGAGGTGCCATCTTCCAGGCTAAGGAGCCTAAGTGTAGCAACAAATCTAGACATGTACTTCGGAAGGCTCACATGATCAGAGATTACGTGGACCAAAAGGAGATAGTGATAGACAAGATTGCTACGGATGATAACATAGCATATCCTCTCACTAAACCGTTAAGACATGATAAGCATGTAGGGCACGTTACTTCCATGGGAATTAAACAAAATCCTGAGTTGTATTAGCTGTTTGTATGAATTAGAAACATCTTTTTCATATACTAATAATAACTTCATCGTATTGTTTTCATATTTTGTTTTTCATGTGGATTGTGTGGACAACATTGAACACCACAAAGTGAACTGAATGACATTATATGTGTTTTGGTCCGTAATCGCCTACATGAGCTGATAACTCTGGCTATTATATTGTTAAGTCGATTGATGGTGGGTTCAACGAGCCATAAGTCAAACTGGTGACTGATCGATCACAAATACGAGTTATAAGGATACCTCGTAGGACATTGTAATTCGTGACGACGTTATGGAGTCCTAAATGTTTAACAACATTCGGTGCCAGGTCGTGGCTTGGACGTCCATAGTGTTCCTAGAGTCGATTCTTTTGACTATCGACTGTCTCTTGAGATTAAGGCAGTTTTTTGGGTGACTTTGGTTTCTTTCTCACGGTCGACCGTAACAGGAGGCCAAGCAGATTTTTACTGGGTCATTTCATACTGTGCTTACATCTGCAGGATTCGAGTTGAGGAAAATATCCAACCCTTTATCAGGGTTTGTTATTTCTCAGGGCCACTCGAGGAGTAGTAACTGAAATGCATGGCCATGCTCGAATAATGATTCGTTTATCAGTTGAGTTACTCTCTAGTCGGGAAAACCACTCTTGATACTGATCACTTGTAAAATACGACCTTTGTGAATGCGGACTTTGCAAATTGTTTTACATTGAGTGGGAGAAATTTAAGGACATGAGAATCGGTTATCGCACATACACTTGTAAGAACAAGTCGTAGATTTTTGGAGCTAGTGTCCTCCACAGTTAGTGTGATAACAGCTAAGGTTCACAGGGTATACTTTGTATTATAATCAGTTGATTAACGTTTATCGATAACGGTTGGCTTGCTAGATAAGTTTGACGGTCTATGGTGTCATACCTCACCTGGCGGTGACATAACTTGATCGCCTAGTAAACAGTCCACCTAAGGAATGTTTGTGAGATGTGATTACTTTTGAGAAAATAATCATATTGATGCCTTATTAAAATGACTAAAAGGTTAGTCGATGTATTTGACTAAAAGGTTAGTCAATGTGATGATGATACGATTATTTAATAACAATTAAATAATGTTAGCTGGTATTTGAATATAAAATGTTATATTTAATCAATGTATATAATGTTGGTCTAAACTAAATGTAAACTGTTATATTTAAGTTGGCGGATATGTATTACACGATATTATTATAGTGTATTGGTCCGGCATTACTCGGTTTATGTGACGGTCCATTACTAGCAATAATTAGAATACATATTACATTATGTACATATTAAAATGATATGCTAACTACCTAATAGAGGTTGAGTTAAATAAGGAAACTAAATTTTTCCTTCTTTTCTCAAAATCTCACGGCACATATAGGGAGAAAAAAAGAAGTTTTTCTACTAACCCTAATTGACTCTAATTGTGACGGTACAAGGGTGAAGAAGAGAAAGAAAATTCTGATTTTTAACTCTCTTATTTATCTTCATATTGATCATTAATATACACACAAAATTAGAAGTAATTTTTGGGTATTCGTTCTAGCACGACGAAGGCATTTCTTGAACCATCTTGGGTGCAACGATTAGGAGAATACCTACTTTGGTATTTGTTCTTAGGCCTTTTTCTAGGACCGAAGGTTATTTCTTAATCTCTTGTTTTATATTATGCAATTTCATTTATGACTAGAAATTCATATAGTTATAATTTCATTATAATCCGAAAATTTTAAAGGGAAGTATACCGATATTTCTACAGACGAATCATTTGCAATCAAATCCAAGTGAGAGTCATTTGATAGCCATAAAGAACATTCTTAAGTACTTGCGAAAGACTAAAGATATGTTCCATGTGTTTGGAGTTTACAGTGAGTTGTGTGTAAGTGGTTACACATACTATAGTTTCCAATCTAATCAAAGTGATTTGAAATCACGAACTGGCTGTGTTTTATAGAATATTTATCTGTTGGAAGAGTTCCAAGCAGAAAAGACTATTGAAAAGGTTCCACGTAGGAATGACATTTTCAAATATAAATGTCATGTATCCGCTGGAATTGTTCCAGGCAGTTTATCATTGCGGATTTAACAACGGAAATAGAGTACATTGCATCATATGATGATGCATATGAAAGTAGCTTGGATTCGACAGTATTGGAGGGACTAGAAGTAGTTCTTATAGTTGTATATCCTATCCCATGATACTGGTAAAACAGTGGGAGCTACCTTTAGGCCAAGAGTCCTAAGTCTAGATTCAAACCTAGACACGTACTTAGAAAGTTTTATGTAATATGAGATTACGTAGACAAAACGAAATAGCGATCAGAACGATGGGAGAGATGCAAGTATTGCTAATCCATTAGCTATGCTTTTGCAGGCTGAACATGATAGTCATGTCATTTCAATGGGATTGAAATATGTACCTGAATTGCTAGAGATTATGAGATATGAAATTATTGATAGCGTATCAATTTTTCCAAATATTTGATAATCGCATTCATTGATAGAGTTTCATTAAAAACTCCTTTATTTAGTGTGACTAAATTTTAATAGTTTGTTTATCCGAATTCCGCACTGGTTCACGAAAGAAAGTTGAACCAAGTCAGTGAACAGAAATGAACTTATGTTTTTTGTCCCCTCACTCACCATGTGAGGTGAGTCATCGAAGTGACGCACTAATTGTAATATCGATCGATGGTTGGTTCAGCACCAGGGGTCATGGAGATGACTGGTCGGTTACTGATAAGTGAATATTTGTATGATTTTAACCCCCACTTTAGCTCGGTTTTGTATGTCATTTGTGCTTTGTTAGGCCATTTTATGAGCTAATATCGTCTTCTAGGCGAATTCCTGTGTTCTAACCTGTTTTGTAGGGAAAGTGACGTTTCTACGCCCTTTTTCTATATTCCCGAGCATTTGCCTAGAACCCGACGATTTGATTAAGAAAGCTTGACCAAGTGAAAGGCATTTCAAGAAGGTTCACTAAATCGAAAAAGAGAAGGATCAAAGACAGTTTCGTAGTTGTCGGAAGATCAATCAATTAGGCGGAAGAATTCATCGCTTTACATCAAACGCTATCAACAAACCCGATTGAAGAGGTCAAGGGGGATGATGGAAGTCCAGTCAAAGCAAAGGAAGATAAAACGTTAGTCAAGAGCTTCTAGATGTCCACTTACCCGATCGGGTAAGTGTGTACCCGATCGGGTACCCTTGTTGATCCGAGCATGGCGGCTTAAACCTCCTATTTTTGTCCTATGTGTTTAATGCCCGACCTCTTCTTCACAAAACCCTAATGCTATAAATAGATGCTCTAGCCCCTCTTCTCAAACCATCCATCTCCATCCTACACATCTACTTCTCATACAACATCTTCTTTCTTCTTATATTAGTTTAGTCTTTCTAGTTTAGATCATTTCTTCTTTTGTCTTTTGTTCTTAGTTTATTTCTGCCCATTTTATATCAAAACATTAGTTTAGTTTAATAAGAATTTCAATCTTTGTGATCTACTTTGTTGGGTTCAAGAGTTGTAATTCAAGGTACAATTATTATATGCAAGGGATTTCTATTATCGTTATCACTTTCGTTGTTGATCGTCCCTAGGTACTCTTAATTTATCCTTTGCTTATTATCCATTATTGTTTTCCATTTGATTGTTATTTCCTGTACATATTGTCTAGATTCATTTTCATGTTGTTATAATCGTAATTTCATTCCTTAGATTGTCAATTAGCGTCATTATTATCATCTTATAAAGAATCTTAAATTACTATCAAAAACCAACTAAACATGTTTATCCTAGTTTTCATTGTTAATATCATCATAAACATAAACATAATCATGCGTGAGTAGTCACCTTTCTAGGGTGTAGAGTAGCCATGTTGGATTGATTAAAAGATGATAATTGGATAAAAGAAATTGTGCTTTTAAAACATTGTGTCTATGCATGTTTGGACTTTAACGATAGTTGACGATTCCTGATCACAATCATTGACTAGTATGGAATTCTTTTCCAAGGTAGACATACGAGATTTGAATAGACAAAGCATGACATAATGGATTAAGACCTAGTAAATCGCCTAAATGCCTGCTAGACCATCTGATCTATGATTGTAATGAACACATCATTCTTACGAACGCGCAATGAATTATTTGCATATCCTAAATCCAATTTCATCAATATGTCAATCTACATGTGTGAACCTACTTCCCTAGATGCTTCTCATTATTGTTAATTCATCATTTGCTTTATTGTTTTCTTTTTAGTTTGCTCTTATTTTGTTTTTATTTATGTTCTTTATTAGTTTAGAATTCAAAACCTCAAAACCCAGAAACTCGTTAGATAAAACTCAATTGTGAGACGATTCACAATCCATAGGAAATACCATCTCCCTGACGATCGACCCCTACTTCCCTAATTACATTAATTTGTTATTAGCCTAGTCTGGGTAAATTATCTTTGCATCGGGCTTGCGACAGGCTCGATCAGTTACATAGGCAGACTGTGGAGACACTCTGTCGGGCAGTGACCATAATAGAGTCCCTTATCAAAATTGTTGAAGCCTGGTCGTGGCGAGGATTTCTATTTTATTCCTATGAGTCGATTCTTTAGACTGGCGACCATTTACCTGAGTCGGTGTAGTTTCCGATTGACTTTGGTTTTTGTCCTAGGTCGTGCCGTGAAAGGAGGCCGATGGACATCTTCAGGGTCATGGTGATCTGCATCATACAGTGTTAGATGGGTCAACAGGAATTGTCCACCCACGTTGGGTATTAACATCTTTGGGCCACACGAGGAGTAGTAACTGGAAATGCGTGGCCACGTTCGGAAGAGATCTCTGGTAGATTTTCTGGGTAAATTATTTTTGCATTGGGCTTGCGACAGGCTCGATCAAATTTGGGCGCCGTTGCCGGGGAGCACGGTTTAATTTTCCTTTTTATTGTGATTTTTTTCGCAATTAGTTTTATCTAGTCTTTAGAAACCCAAATTCCTTTAGACCTCTCTTGATTTTTCATCTTAGCTTTCCAATCTTTTGCCCAGATCTTCTAGACTAGGGACCCCTATTCCTTTAGACCCCGAACTAGAAAGAACTCTGCGTAGGAAATTAAAGCTGTTCAACGAAATTTCAAAAGCTTCTGATATTTCAAGTTTAGATCGTATTCGTGAGAAATACTCGGATATCTTACCTAATCTTGAAGGAGAAGAAGATCCATTTTCATCTCCATTTCCAAAAACCAATCAACTTTCAACCAACATTCCATCTTCATCTTCACAAACAAAAATGGTTCGACTTTCCGACCATTCCAAACCCACCGCAGATACACTTCCGAGGGGTATCGCTACACCTCATATTACAGCCCTAAACTTCGAAATCAAACCTGCCTTCATCAATCTAATAGAAAGAAATCAATTTGGTGGCAATGCCACAGAAGATCCCAACCTTCATATCCAAAACTTCTGTGACTATTGCTCCACGATTAGACAAACTGGAGTATCCCAAGAGCAGATTAGGGAAATGCTCTTTCCCTTCTCTTTAAGAGGAAAGGCAAAACTCTGGATCAATAGTCTTGATCGAGTTGCCTTGGGAATAGTCGACTGGGATGGTCTAGCTCTTGCTTTCTATCAAAAGTACTTCCCACCAGAACGAACCGCACTCTTACGAAGTCAAATCACTGGATTCCGTCAGAGAGGCGATGAAATTCTTTATGAGGCATGGGAAAGGTACAAAGAATTACAAAGAGAATGCCCTCATCATGGCCTTGATTCATGGTTCCTAGCTATCACCTTCTACAATGGTTGTTGTGGCGAATCGCATCGTATCCTCGACTCCGCTGACAATGGTCGTTTCGATCAAATCGATGTAGAAATAGCTAGTGCAACTATTGATTCAATGGCAATCCACGATTCTCAGTATAGCAACTCGCGTACTATGCCACTCAAAGCCAAACAGGACGATTCAAGTAAAGTAGCACTCCTAGAAGCCCAATTAGCCCTTCTGCAGCAACAAGTAGGAAGCTCTTCCCAATCCAAGGAACATATCAACGTCACCAACCACGTAGTGGTATGTGAGACATGTGGGGTTGGAGGGCATAGTTTTCAAGAATGTAGAAGTTCAATAGAGCAAGTCAATGCCTATCAAGGATATAGGCAAGGCAACGCTTTCTCAAACTTCTATAATGAAAACACAAAAAACCATCCTTTTTTGTCCTACAAAAGCACTAACATTCAAAATCCCCAACAACAAATTCAACAACCATTCATACCACACCAACAAAAGCCTTACAATCCACCTGGTTTTCAAAACCAGAGACCTTCATTCCAACTTAACTTCAACTAACCATACCAAAATCAACTTCAACACCAATCACCCCAAATTCAAGGCCAACCTAATGATTCAAGTTTGAGCAAAATTGAATCCATGCTTCTACAAGTTGTTCAAAAGCAAGATTCAATGTTTGCTCAACTTCAAAAGAGTGATCAAGCTCAAAGTGCTGCCATCAAGATGCTTGAAACTCAAATGGCCCAATTGGCTGCCTCTAATGCCCAAAGAAAACAAGGCCAACTCCCACCTCATGGTGAATAACCGAGGGAAACCGCAAATGCTATCACCCTTAGGAGTGGTACCACTTATATTGAAATCATCACATTCACCGCTGAATGCAGTGCTTTATTGTAAAATAAGTCCCCTCCTAAGTTAAAGGATCCTGGTAGTTTCTCTATACCTTGCACTATAGGCACCTACACTATTGATAAAGCTTTATGCGATCTAGGTGCTAGTGTAAGAGTCATGCCCTATTCCATCTGTGAAAAATTGAATATGGGAGTTCTTAAATGCAGAAGTATCACCCTGCAAATGGCAGATCGTTCTCTAAAACAACCTATAGGAGTTTTAGAAGATGTACCTGTTAGAATAGGGATGTTTTTCATTCCAGTCGATTTCATAGTGTTAGATATGGCTGAAGATTCGCAAATCCCTATCATTTTAGGAACGCCATTTCTACACACTGCGGGAGCAGTAATCGATGTCAAGAATGGAAAGTTGACATTAGAAGTAGGTGATGATAAAGTTACCTACAACTTAAACAGTGCAATGAAGAGCCCTATGCTTGAAGAGCCTTGTTGTTTCCTTGACATTGTCGACTCAATCATTGATGAATCTCTGTATCCATCAATAATTGAGGATCCTTTAGAAGCAATTTTATTGTTAGAGGATATCTCTGAGAATGACAATTTTGAGATCAGTGAGCTGGAAAGGGACTTGACTGGAAAAGAGATACCATCTGAAGAAGTTGAGGAGTTCATAAGCTTAATTGATGCTCCTGCCAAGGCAGAAGTACATAAACTTGAACTTAAACCTCTTCCCTCAAATCTAAAATATACTTTTTTAGATGAGTCTGAGTATTGCCCAGTCATAGTGAGTGCTCTCCTGGATGAAAATCAGTTAAACTCACTATTGACTATCTTGAGAAAACATAAAAAGGCAATAGGATATAAGCTTGAAGATTTAATAGGCATAAGCCCCGACTTTTGCATGCATAGAATCAACTTAGAAGAAGGCCAAAAACCTTGTGTTCAAGGTCAACGCCGTCTTAATCCTAACATGCAAGAAGTAGTTAAAGCTGAAGTTATGAAATTGCTAGATGCTGGCATAATCTATGCAATTTCTTACTAGAAATGGGTTAGCCCTGTTCAAGTTGTTCCCAAGAAAGGAGGAACAACAGTAGTCAAGAATGAAAAGAATTAGCTCATCCCCACAAGGATTGTGACCGGATGGCGCATGTGTATTGACTACAGGAAGTTGAATCAATCAGCTCGAAAAGATCACTATCCTCTACCATTCATTGATCAAATGCTAGAGAGGTTAGCTTGCCACAAATATTTCTGCTATCTAGATGGTTACTCAGGATTTTTCCAAATTCCTATTCATCCTGAGGACCAAGGGAAAACCACTTTCACCTGTCCCTATGGTACTTTCGCTTATCGCCGAATGCCATTTGGCCTGTATAATGCACCTGCCACTTTCCAGCGCTACATGACAAGTATGTTTTCAGATTTTGTTGAATCTATCATGGAAGTATTTATGGACGACTTTAGCGTCTATGGCATTTCCTTCGATAATTGTTTGACAAATCTATCCAGAGTACTGAAACGCTGTGAAGAAGTCGACCTTGTTCTCAACTGGGAAAAGTATCACTTCATGGTGAACGAAGGTGTAGTTTTAGGACACATCATTTCCGAGAGAGGTATTGAAGTGGATCGAGATAAGATCCAAGTTATTGAACAACTGCCACCACCTGCTAATGTAAAAGGAATCAGGAGTTTCCTTGGCCATGCCGGTTTCTACCGACGGTTCATTAAAGATTTTTCAAAAATAGCCAACCCCCTGACTGAGCTCCTTTTCAAGGATGCACCTTTTAATTTCACAAAGGAATGCCTTGAGGCATTCAACAAAATCAAACGTGCTTTAATCACCGCACCTATAATCCAGTCACCTGATTGGAATCTTCCATTTGAACTTATGTGCGATGCGAGTGATTATGCCGTTGGAGTTGTTTTAGGGCAAAGAAAGGAAAAGTTCCTTCATGCAATTTACTATGCTAGTAAAACCTTAGATCCTGCCCAAATCAACTATGCCACCACTGAAAAAGAACTTCTTGCCATTGTCTACGCCTTAGACAAATTTTGTTCTTACCTTATAGGATCAAAAGTCATTGTTTACACTGATCATGCTGCTTTGAAATATCTGCTTTCAAAGAAAGAGGCAAAACCTCGACTTATCTGATGGATCTTACTCCTTCAAGAGTTCGATCTAGAGATCCGGGATAAGAAAGGAGCAGAGAACGTAGTCGCTGACCATCTCTCAAGGATAAGAGTAACTGAAATAGGATTACCAACGCCAATTAATGATTCGTTTGCTGATGATTCATTAATGGCGATTGCTGACTCTTCTCCTTGGTATGCTGATATGGCCAATTTTCTTGTCAGTCGCCAGCTACCTTCTGACCTTTCTTATAACCAAAGAAAGAGATTTTTGCATGATGCAAAAGTCTTTGTTTGGGCTGACCCTTATCTTTTCAAGCAGTGTTCTGATGGTCTTTACAGACGATGTATCCCGCAGTGGGAAGTTAAAGGAGTTTTAGAAGGATGCCACTCATCTGCTTATGGTGGTCATCATGGTCCGTCCAAGACCGTCGCCAAAGTCTTACAATCCGGGTTTTTCTGGCCCTCGATGTTTAAAGATTCAAAAGACTTTGTTATGGCTTGTGACGCTTGTCAACGAATGGGTCAAATATCCAAGAGACATGAAATGCCTCAAAACGGCATATTAGAAGTTGAAATATTCGATGTCTGGGGTATTGACTATCAAGGACCATTCCCTTCTTCTAACGGAAATCGTTATATCTTAGTCGCTGTTGACTATGTTTCTAAGTGGGTAGAAGCAATTGCCACCCCCACTAATGATGCTAGAGCTGTGATACGGCTATTTAAGAAGATCATCTTTCCACGTTTTGGTGTACCCAGAGCCGTGATTAGTGATCGAGGAACTCATTTTGGAGAAAAGCAGTTAGACACTCTGCTTGCCAAATATGGTGTGTATCACAGACGAGGATTAGCCTACTACCCACAGACCAGCGGTCAAGTAGAAGTCTCAAATAGAGAGTTGAAAACGATTCTTCAGAAAGTAGTCTCAAGATCTAGAACTGAGTGGAGTAATAAGCTCGATGACACCTTATGGGCTTATCGCACAGCTTTCAAAACCCCGATTGGAACATCTCCTTATCGGTTGGTTTATGGAAAGGCATGTCATCTTCCTGTTGAGTTAGAGTATAAAGCTTACTGGGCTATCAAAGAACTCAACTTAGACACTAAGCTTAGCGCTGATAGACGACTTTTGCAACTCAATGAGCTAGAAGAATTTCGTTTGCAAGCTTATGAGAATTCTAGGATCTATAAAGAGAAAACGAAGCGTTGGCACGACAAGAGGATAATTAAGAAAGAATTTAATATCGGTGACCAAGTACTTCTTTTCAACTCCCGTTTGAAAATCTTTCCGGGAAAACTTCGATCACGATGGTCTGGACCATTCACTGTCACATATGTTAGCAAGTATGGCTATGTGAAACTAATGACTAGCAATGGTGAGAAATTCAAAGTCAATGGACACAGACTGAAACTCTACTATAGCAATTCTATCATCGGATGCTCAGATATTGTCTATACGGAGCGTCCATCCCCAACCCAATGATTTCATAGGAGTATTCGTCGAGCAGGACGTTAAACAAGCGCTTCTCGGGAGGCAACCCGTGTTTTCCCTTTTTGCATTCTTATTTTTGCTTTTTCCCTTTTACGTTGTTTTGTTAGATTTCTTTGCAGATGAAAGAGTTTTTGAAGAATCTATGAAGACCTTCCTTGTCAAGTCCAAAAGACTAGCTTCGGGGAGTCCGCGCTGGCTAGTAAACTTCATTCTTCTTTCATTTTTCCTTTCTTCCCATTAAGCATCTCGTTGCATGTTTTGTCTTTGTGCTCACATTGAGGACAATGTGATGTTTAGCTTGGGGGAAGGATTGCATTTTCCCATTTTGCATTTTAGTTATATTTTTCAAATTTTGAATAAAAGAGAGAGAAGATTTTAAATTGAATGCTTTTCATGCTTTGCTTGCTTATTATGATATCATGTTACATTTCCCAAACTTAGAGCTTTCAAACCATGATGATTCAATATTTATTGAATTGTGCATACATGGGGAAGTCTTGTACACAGTAGTCATGGGATGAATCTATAGATGAGTACGCTTGATCTTGACATTTGGCAAGTTACATATATTGTAAGGTAGAACCTCCTTAGGCTGGTACATCTATACCCAGTCTCATTTAGGTGTGTGTAGTTCTCCTTGTGATGTGTGTCATATCAAAACGCATAAGTATGGTTCTCATTTCATTTCTATAAGCATTGCATTCATGATTCACTATGATTTGAAGCCTTTTTCACTTTAATTTGCCCCTCAAAATTAGCCCCTTCATACAAATGCCTCACAAAATAATAGCTACAAATAAAAAACTGCCTACCCTTTGAGCTAGTAGCTAGAGTATGGTGTGTGGGTGCTCTTTTGAGAAGATTTGTACTTATCTGTCAAAGTGAATTTGGGAGAACGAAAAAGTTCAAGAAGTGAAGTTTTGTTCAAAAGAAAAAAAAGAAACAAAGAAAAAAAAAAGAAAAATTGATACTCTCCTATACAACTCATACTCTCCTAACCTAATTCATTACTCACTCAAACACAAACCAAACTTACTTCTTCCTTAAGCAAACCAAAACACTTGCCTCCATAATCTTTCCGATCTTTGAATCATCGTATCTTCCTCGTTTCTTGTCGAAATTCGCGTAAGTTCGTCTCATTCTTCCCCTCTTACCTTCCTTTATCCGTATTGATAATAAAATTACCGTCTTTCTCGCTTTTCAAACTTTCCTTTTTTCTCAAGGTGAAGTAAATTCATCTTTTATGATCTATTTGTAGGTGGTGACCTTCAAGATCCCGACAAAGACTATTTTCTAATTGAAGAGGAGCTTGATGAGTAGTGAAGACGCATAAAGGTAACGGTGAAGGGTTACTCGATATCATTTACGTGTTTTATGTGATTTCTAGGTTAGAAACCGAATTTAGATTATGGTTAATAAACTTATGACTTGTATTATTGTTGATGGATGTTGTTTATTGAGTATTCATATGAGAAGTGATGAATTAGAATGATAGTCGATAATTATTAAAAGTTGAACCTTGGTGAATTGGATGATTTTCGTGCATATGGACCCCAGCCGATCGACCGGCAGCCGGTCAGACCACCGGCTGGGGCAGTGGCTGTATATTATTGCATTTTTACGTGATTTTGAAGTAAGGCATTAGTCTCAGCCGGTCGACCGGCAGCCGGTCGACCGGCAGCCGGTCAGACCACCGGCTGAGACACCCCTCCTGCCCCTTTGTTTTTCAAATAACACTTTGGTCCCAGCCGGGTGACCGACAGCCGGTCCACCTGACCGGCTGGGACACTCAGTTATTTCAAGTTGAATTTTTGTATGACTATTGGCCTTAGCCGGTAGACCGGCAGCCGGTCCACCAGACCGGCTGGATCCTGCTGGATGTTCGTTGTGAATCTTGTTTACGATTTCATTTATAATAATTTCGATCGTTCGTTTATCGTATAATTTTACGTAGTGACTTATAATATTCATGTTTTGGATATATGATATTTCATTCGCTCGTATCACATGTTTTGTGACGGTTTTTGGAATGTCCCACTTTGAGTCGGTTTTTACAAAAGATACGGTTTGAGCACTATTTTGTCTTGTGCTTTGTACTCTCATTCCCTTGGCTACGTCTACGTTCGTAAGGCTGGAATGTGGGAACGGGGAGGTATCCTACTGCTTAATTGCATGTGTTAGTGGGCATACGACGACGTTGTTGGGAGTTGAACGATATGCGTTGATCGACCCGGCCGTCAAATGTTGTGTACTTGCGAGGTGGTGTTATTTGCATGTAGCGTACCGCTTGTTATGAGGCTTGTGCTCTTTTCCGCCACTTTCGTGAATTGATCTACTGAATTTGGGGTACTCGGCTTCTATGATTGACTGAGTCTTGGATGCGAAATGTTATCGCATGTCGCATCGGAAAATGTGATTCCGAGAATCTGGCCAGGTTTAGATTAGGAGCCGTTTTATTATCGTTCCTACCAGGAGGAAATTAGTCCACATATACAAAATGTAGCATCGTGTATGCGTTCAGGGCAATGTTTTATCCTGTGGATGCCTTTTAATCATACTTGCTGGGACACGGTGCTAGTGCGTTTCATTTACCGTGAGAGATGTCGTCTTTGTGTCGTCGTTCTTGAATGCGTGATTTTATTACTTATTATTCATGGTCATTGCATGATTGGGCATCGTCTATGTATTGGTATGTTTGAATGGATGATAACATGAGGGATTTATTGGATCATTGGATGACTTGGCATGGTTTGTTTGTCGAGTCTCAATCTTATCCAACTTATACCGCTAACGGTGAGATGTAAGCCCTAGTGAGCGTATTCGGTTGCCTAAGAGTGTCTTCTCCGAGTCTTTGTATAACATGATGGATTCGGATTTGTATTCCATATGCTCTTATCATTATATATTGAATTGCCTATCTATCCTTATCGTATCTCACATGTATATCTATATGTATGCATGCTCTACTTTTGTATTTCCTTCTATGTACGTTGAATGTGATATGGCTGGGAGAACCCGGAGTTACTCCCCACTGACTGTGGCGTTCATGTTTTTCATGGATGAACAGGTTGCTTGATTGAATGGCTTTTTGCTTGTGGTATTTTGGGTTCGGGTGTGAGCTAGCGGACGTTGTCCCTGGAGATTCACCATAGTAGTTAAGTAGATAGTTGCTAAACACGGTTCTTTGCTAAAACTTTTGAGAGGACTACGTCTCTTGTTGTATTCCGTACTTAGTT
>JAIUZE010067529.1:0-21049 GCA_022085475.1 Heliosperma pusillum
GGAGGAAATTACTCTACATATACGAAATGTAGCATCGGGTATGCGTTCAGGGAAATGTCTTATTCCGTGGATGCCCTTTAATCATACTTGCCATGTACACGGTGCTAGTGCGTTTCATTTACCGTGAGAGATGTCGTCTTGTGTCGTCGTTCTTGAATGCGTGATTTCATGATATTATTCATGGGCATTGCATGATTGGGCACCGTCTATGTATTGGGTTGTTTGAATGGATGTAAACATGAGGATTTATTCATGGTCATTGCATGACTTGGCATGGTTTGTTTGGTCGAGTCTCAATCTTATCAATCTTATACCGCTAACGGTGAGATGTAAGCCCTAGTGGGCGTATTCGATTGCCTAAGAGTGTCTATCCCGAGTCTTGGAATAACATGATGGTTACGGATTTGATTTCTATATGATCTTATCTTTATATCTCGGATTGCCTATCTATTCTTATCGCAACTCACATGTATATATATTTATGCATGCTTTACTTTCGTATTTCCTTATATGTACGTTTGATGTGAGATGGCTGGGAGAACCCGGAGTTACTCCCCACTGACTGTGGCGTTCATGTTTTTCATGGATGAAACAGGTGCTTGCATGGATGCTTTTTTGCTTATGCTATTTTGGGTTCGGGTGTGAGCTAGCAGGCGTTGTCCCTGGAAGTTTCACCTCTAGACGATATTAGCTAGTTTGCTAAACACTTGTTCTTTGCTAACATTTTGAGAGACTCCGTCTCTTTGTTGTATTTTGTACTTAGTTTGTAATATTTTGACACTCCTCGTATTATCTATCTTGCATGTATAAAAGTTTTTAAAATACCGTATTTCCGCAAATTAATTCACATGCTTGTATGTTTTATATTTCCGCATTCGCGAGGGTTGTCACAGTTGGTATCAGAGCTCTTTATCGCTCCCGACGCACACACGTGAACCCTAACTTAAACTACTTGACCTTAAAATAATAAATGAGAGTTTGGGTAGAAGTTAAGGACTTTACTTGGTAGTCTATTTGTTTATGCTAATTGATAGGAGTAACTTAATTTGTTTTGTTTCTTATGAAGATGGTTAGACCACGATTAGCTGAGAACGTTATGATGGAAGCTCTCACTCAAGTGCTGAAAAATCAGCAAGATGCAGCTTTAGCTAATGCCAACCAAGTTCCCATTAGAAGGGAAGATAACCATCAAGGTGGCTACGCATGGGTAGCTGGACAAATAGCAAGGAGTAAAATCGTACCTTATGGCGGAGAACCGGACCCTACGAAGTTATCCGATTGGTTCCGCGAGATGGAGAAGCAGTTCGATCTATACCAAGTCCGTGAAGAGGACAAGGTGAGGATCACAAAGCACTTTCTTGTTAGGGAAGCTGATAACTGGTGGGATATCACAAGTGCCACCGCTGTTCTTGAAGAAGACTTCAACTGCGCTTGCTTTAAAGCTCTGGTGGAGGGTAGATTCTATCCTTAAGAGCTTAAGCAACAAAGGCGTAAAGAGTTCATTGACTTTAAACAAGGCAATTTGTCAGCTCAGGACTTCACTACGGAGTTCAATAAGCTCGCTCATTTTGCTCCAAGACTTATCCGAGATGATGAGGACCGAGCCTTCTATTATCGTAACAAGTTGAGTGCTGTCCTGCAAAGTAAAGTGAGGAGGAATACTACCTCCTTTGGAGATCTTTATGATGATGCCTTGTGGGCCGAGAATTCTATGAAGGCTATTAGAGATGAAGCCTTGATGAATAATCCCTCTCTTTCTTATGCTCCTAGGCCAAATGCTTATGGGAAGAGACCGTTTATTCCGTCTCCTTCTAATTCTTATGCTAACAAGAGGAGATTCAATCCTCCTACCAATGCAAACACAAGAAATCCTGCTCCTTTTATTCCTAGAGCTACTTCAAATGTGGCTCATAAGCTTTATACTCCTCAAGTTCAAGCTCAAGGACGCTTTTGCAACCGTTGTAGACTTCCACACCACCTCGGTGTGGCATGTTTCAACCGTCCTTATGTATGCTTCTTTTGCCAAAAGGGTGGTCACCGCTATGATGATTGCCCCGATCGAAAGTTGCCCCCTCCTCCTGCTAAGCCTAAAGGTTCTATCTTTGTCATGAGCCGTGCCGAAGCCGATGCTCATCCCAAGATCATTACGGGTATGTTCTCAATTTTAGAGCAACCGTGTCTTATTCTATTTGATACCGGTGCTTCTATGTCTTTTGTGTCATCGTCTTATGCTAATAAATTATCCATCAAGCCTACATCTAGTGAGGATACTCCCATATCCTTACCATCCGGAGATATTATCTCTTGTTCTACTCTATATCCAAATGTCCCAATATCTATTGCGGGTTCTATCTTTCCCGCTAATCTCCTTAAGTTCCCTCTAGGAGAGTTCGATATAATCCTAGGTATCGATTGGTTAGCATTGTACCATGCTAGGTTCGAGTGTCGTGATCAAAAGATTTATTTAAAGAGTCCTTTAGGGGTTAGAATAACCTATAAGGGATCTCATCCCCGAAAAGGTGTGTCTTTGATTTCCGCTTTGAAATTGGTAAGTATGGTTAGAAAAGGTCACCAAGCATTCTTGTGTGTTGTGACTTCTTCAAATACCTCTTTGCCAAGTATTGAAGATATGCCTATTGTTCGAGAATTCATTGATGTATTCCCCGAATATTTGCCCGGGATTCCTCCCGAGCGTGATGTTGAATTCTTTATTGATCTCGTACCTGGTTCTGGACTCATAGCCAGAGCTCCTTACCGTATGGCTCCGACCGAATTGAAAGAATTAAGGAAGCAGCTAGATGATATGATTGAAAAGGGTTATATTCGACCAAGTGCCTCGCCTTGGGGTGCTCCCGTTCTCTTTGTAAAGAAGAAAGATTGTTCTATGAGGCTTTGTATTGATTATCGTGAATTGAATCGGATTACAATCAAAAATAGGTATCCTTTACCAAGAATTGAAGATTTGTTTGATCAATTAAAGGGTGCTTCTACATTTTCCAAGATTGATTTGAGATCCGGTTATCATCAAATTCCTGTTCGAGATGTTGATATTCCGAAGACGGCTTTTAGTACAAGGTATGGTCATTATGAGTTTAAGGTAATGCCATTTGGATTGACGAATGCTCCCGCTATCTTTATGGATCAGATGAACCGCACATTTAGTGATTATCTTGACAAGTGTGTGGTGGTGTTCATTGATGATATTTTTATTTTCTCAAAGTCCGAAGAAGAGCATGCTATTCATTTGAGGATTATTTTGGGTGTTCTACGTCGTCAGAAGTGGTATGCTAAGTTATCCAAGTGTGAATTTTGGTTACCTAAAGTGTCTTTTCTTGGGCATGTAATTTCTAAAGAAGGTGTAATGGTGGATCCTTCAATAATTGAGGTCGTTGTTGATTGGAAGAGTCCGACTGATATTAGAGAGATTCGAAGTTTTCTTGGTTTAGCTGGTTATTACCGAAGATTTATCAAGGATTTCTCTAAGCTTGCTAGACTGATGACTCAGTTGTTGAAGAAGGAAACCAAGTTCCTATGGAATGAAGCTTGTGAAGCAGCGTTCCAAGAGTTAAAGAAGAGGTTAACTACCGCTCCGGTGTTGACTTTGCCTGAAGATGGAGTAGACTTTGATGTCTATTGTGATGCTTCTAAAATGGGATTGGGTTGTGTTCTTATGCAAAATAGGAAGGTGGTGGCTTATGCTTCGAGACAGTTGAGAGTTCATGAAGTGAACTATCCTACTCATGATTTGGAATTGGCCGCCGTTGTTCATGCTTTGAAGGTGTGGAGACATTACCTAATTGGAGTTCATTGTCGTATCTTCACCGATCACAAGAGTTTGAAGTACATATTTACTCAAAAAGAGTTGAATATGAGGCAAAGAAGATGGTTGGAATTGGTGAATGATTATGATTTTGAGTTGTTGTATCATGAAGGGAAGGCTAATGTGGTTGCCGATGCTCTTAGTAGGAAAGCTTCTCATGCATTGAATGCTATGCGGGTATTACCCGATGATCTTTGTGCCGAGTTTAGAAGATTGAAGTTGGAATTCGTGGATAGCGTTAGTGTGATGTCGTATGCTATATGCAAAAAGCTTAACATGGGTAAACTTAATGTCACTAATATGACCCTAAAATTTGCTGACCAATCTATTAAGCGTTCTATGGGTGTCTTAGAGGATGTGCCAGTTGAAAGTCCATAGACCGTAATTAGACTCCTCTAATTAGTTACTAAATTACTTTTTAATTTAGTGTTTAATGATCTATGTAACATGCATGCAAATATAAAGACATTATGTAAAATAAGAAATTTCCTCATTGAAAAATGGAAATAATTGGGCACAATAAGAACTTCTTCTTATTGTTCTTGAGCTACAATAAAGGATGATCCTTGAACAATCTCCAAAGTAGAATACCTCCTCTTAGTTGCATCAAGATGAAACCAAATAATCTAACCTTATTATAAAATAGATAATAAGATAGATATAATACTACTAATATTAGAGTTTATTACTACACTAGTAATACTTAATAAATATTAGTATGTTGAGAGTTTAGTGAGAGGAATAAATTTTAGAGAGATGTGTGAATAAAGCACAAAATAAAGTAATGAAAAATGAACAACTATTGTCCATTTTATAGGCACTTTGGCCGGACCTCACTAGTCCCATATGGCCTCTTATTTTGATTATTTATTCACATGCAAGATGGTAGTGTGTTAGGATGTATAAGCATGATGTAGTGTCACTTCCATTTGGATTATTTGAGCATAAAATAGAGCAACAATCATCATGCTCTACTACTACCCTAACCGGCCACATGTGGCTCATTATGGTCCATTTTGATTTTTGATATTTGTTCCACAAATACTTATTAATCATATGCTTAATTATCTTATATAATTAAGTGTTAATTTGATCATATAACAATTATATGACACAAATTAATAAACAATATGTACTTAACATTTAATTGATATTTTACCATTATATCAATATATAATAGGTCCCACAATGCTTAGTTAATTTATTTTACAACTCCTTGTAAATATAATTGACTAATTACCTCTACCTCAAAATATATTTAAAACCTCAACTAATTTAGTAAATTAATGATTAATTACTAAGTTAGATCTTTTTTAATCATATTAAAATAAGATATAAATTTATTATTTAATTATCGTATAATTGAATAATAAACTTATTTGAATTTGAGTTCCAAACTCAATTTCCAACAATTAACTCTCATAACTAAACGTACATATCAAATATATGTAATGTGCTAATTAAGTGTATCATATACAGATAATTAGTTCTACTATTTGGGTTTTATCTTATAGGTGTGACCGAAAGGGATCAGTTGATCACCGCCGTCATACGGCAATAACGTCAAACTCTAGTCAGCCAACCGTTAATGATTTACGTTAATCAACTGACTAATCATATTTATGTAATCAATAAATATCACAATTATATTCCTTAATGAGTTTTATTATGTGGCGCACTATTGTGGAGGACACCTACTCCAACACCAGTTAGAGTAGGGAAATTATTTATCCCAGTTGACTTTATTGTTTTAGTTATGGCAGAGGATAACCGAAATCCTAACATCTTAGGGCGACCATTCTTGCACACAGTGGGAGTGGTGATAGATGTTAGGAATGGAAGACTCGCGCTAACGGTTGAGGATGGCATAATAACGTTCAATCTAGATAATTCACCTAAAAAACCCTCCCTATATGAAACTTGCAATATGGTTGACGTTGTTGGACGTTGTTGACCCTCTTATTGATGAATGTCTTAGTAAATCCTTGGATAGGGATGCTCAAGATATTTCCACCGTATCCAACATTGTTGATACTTCTATAAGACCATGGAACGCATAGGATGTTAAGCTCGAATGGTTGCTAAATGGAGAGTTGTATGATTTTCAGATGGTTTCCCGCCTTGGTGAATGTGACTTATGGAAAGCTGAGTTGGATGCATTGGAGGCCAAAATATATCACGTAGAACCCATCAAGAAGGTCTATGGTTTAGAGGGTACTCCTAGTAAGGTTGAGGTAATTTATTATTTTCCCATTGAGACTGACTTGGAAACTAATAAGCTACTTTATTTGCATGTTAGATTAAGTTTTAATACTCTACCTTCTACTAGTCCGAGAATCAGTTTGATGAAGTCCCATAAAATGATAATTAGCGACGGTCCCCTCGCAATATTTTTATATGATTGAATTATTTCTTGGGGCTACTTAAGCTTTTGTGTAGCACATGCGCAGGTTTTTTTTATCAACGTTTGAGAGCACTAAGCTATTTTGATTATGCCAGTATGGGTAATTGATCTATAAAGGTCGAATGATCATGCTGGATTTCTAGACGGTACTATCTATCATTGTATTCTCTTTGATTGTATTTTATTTAGTTTTATTTCTCCTTTCCTTTTGTTCGATGTGTCCTTTAGGTTGCTGCTATTGGATTTGTTTGTGATCGATCTGATGGTGGTCACAATGAGGACACTGTGACATTTAGGTTTGGGCGAGGAGACTTTATTTTTGTTGTGTGTTTATTTATGCATTGTGTGTTTCGAAAAAATAAAAAACAATCCATAAAAATCCAAAAACATGTTATTTAGTTTATTAGTTCGAGTCTTGGTGAAATTGAATAACAATGATGATAACTTGCATTATTTTTTGCATTTGAATCTCATTTAAGTCATCCATGTACATTGTTTTGGCCTACTAAGTTTGAAAACAAAGCTCAATGAACAAGTCTTGACCTTTTTTGACTTACTTTATATTTATTAGATTTGACAAATTATGTTGGTAAACCACTTAAATTTATGAGGTCTTTCGAGCTTCTTAGACCATTAACATCAATAAATTAGTTTCATTGTCTTAGGCTTGAGTGTGGTACTCCTTGTGAAATGTGTAACATTAAATTGCATAACTGTGACATTAGTTTCTTGATACATTTACGCGTTCTTTTAATAAAGTACTTGAGTAAATGTGATTCTTTTTGTTCAAACAAGCCTCACATAGCCAAAGAGACTTGATTCTATACCCTTATTATTGAGTTATTTATGTTTAGCTCGTTTGAGCTTTTGTAGCCTGTTTTATAACCTATTTAATAGCTACATTCCTAGAATTTGTCTACCCTATCGGGACAGTCGTAGTTGCTTATTTGCCATGCCTATCTTTTCTACTATGGTTAGGTCGGGACTTCATAAATGTCATTTGGGTGTAGCAAGTTTGCTAGCAATTGTATATTATTCCCTATGTTGAGAAAACGTTTATGAAACAAAGAAAAAAAAGACAAATTCGAAAAAAAGAGATGAAAAGAAAATTGACAAAGAAAATCGAAAAAAAGAGGAAATGAAACAAAAGAGAAAATAAGTTGCGTCACTTGATTGTTTAAGGGATAATAAAAGGGAATTTTCTAGAGTCTAATGCATATTTAGAGAGTAGTGTCGATATCTCTCTTGTGTTGTCAAAGTTTAAGATGTTTCTCTAATTGGGTTTTAATTTGTGCTTAATGTCGTAGAATTTGTTTGGTAAGTGTCGCTACGACTACTGGTCTTAACCCCACATTCTCATACGTGTCGTGACACGACCCACTTCTATACCTTCACCCATTAGCCTCCCTTATTGTCCTTGATAAATGTACTTTGTTCTTTATTACGAATGCGTATTAGCTGGGGAAATTATTATCACATTAGAATGCATGCATATTTCATAAGTTGAGTCAGTGTTTCTATTTCTTTCTATCTATACAAAACCCACCTTTCAAACACTTATGAGTGCATGCGTGAATCCGAATAATTTGTCTAGCAAGATCGAAAGGTAATTGGTTTTATCGAGTACGGTATCATGTAACATCTCGTGATTTGATCTGCGTTTTGTATTGCATGTGCTTTTGAATTTGTTTTATTGGTACAACTAGCTCATTACCTTGTTATAAATATGGATAGCTTGAAATTTGTATATGCATTAATATTAGCTGTGAGTTGTTCATTCACCATCCGTACGTTTGTCTTTGCATTGGTTTAGATGCTTTGCTTGACGACAAGATAATAGATGGTTTGGGGGAGTTTGATGAGTCATAACTATATACATGTTTATGCCTCCCCTTAAGTCACTTTTGTGACGGTTTTGTGCTTAATTATATGATTCGATGTCGTTATATGTTAGAATGTTGATATTCTCGCTTTTGTGTGCTATTGTGTGGATTCAGTGCGGTTTAGATGCATTGGATCCCTTGCGAAGCAAAATGGACTCGACATTTGGATAATTTATTCTTGAGATGGATATCAAGAAAGAAACTAGAAGGAATGTCAAAGAAATTAGTCGGAAAGACCAAACACATGTAAAATGAGAAGAAAGAATGGTTGCTTTCACAAGTGTCAACTTCAAACTTGAATATATTGAGTTATAAAACTACTACCAAAGTGATTTCACATGGCAAAAGAAAGCTCTTCCTCTTATCTTTCAAGTGATAGGTCACACGTCAAGTTTTGATAAGTAACGATGAAATGGCAGTTGTTTGAAACTCTTTGCGCGAAGCTGAGAACCCGACTTGACCGAGAAGACTTACTCTTGCTCGATTGAGCAACCAAGTATTTGACAACTTGCGTTTTTCCTAAAGTCGGTTTATTTAATTAATTGTTTTTGTATAAATACAAATCTCGTCTTTCAAAATTAGGGTATGCTTTTTATTACCTTAGAACTCCTAGAAACTTCATATTTATTTAGATTGCTATTAGGTTTATTTTATCAAGAACATCTCTCCTTTATTTCATCCTTGTTATTGGTAATTATTACTCTTTTATTATCAATTTAATCTTCTAGTCCTTAATTCTTTTCTCAATCTTCTTTCACTTGTCTTTAATCATGTTTTCCCTTCAATATATTGTTGTTAATTTAGATATCATGAATAGTAAATCCTGTAATGTAGGGTTAAAGGGGATTTAGAATGTTAGAAGGGGGTTTACTTGATTAATTGTTAGTTAAATCATAAGGTTGTCTTTTGATTGTTGCTTTAATTCTAGTATATTGATTTTGGCCAGAATTAATTAACTGGTATCGCATATTAGGATTTTCTTTGACTGAGTTAAGACTAATATAGGCTACGCAATCGCATAGAATAAGTTTAATTCTAGCAACTACATGTTAGACTTAGATCTAAAGAGCATAATTGAGTCGACCGATCTTATGACCATAGGCGATTAAATTGACCTTTTTGTTTGATTAAATTCCATCCCCGGATGACTAATGAACCTGGGATCCTATACTTTTAAACCTTATTGAACTCATCTTTATTACTTTCACAACTAGTTAAAGTTAAAACAGTCATAAACCCCATATTTGTTACCTTTAAGACATGCCTAGTTATTAGCAAATAGACTTTTACCGCCTCCCTGTGGTTTCGATCCCCTACTTACCGCTGAATATTAGTTAGTATTGAGTTATGGTTACTTTGATTAAGGTGATACGACTTTAGCCTTATCAATAAACTCATAAACATTATAATAACTCATAATTTTTAAAACAAAACTGGAAAACTTAAACTTAATGCTCCGAAACTACACCGTTTGATTTAATACCTCAGATGTATAATCTACTTAGTGTCCATTTACCTCCCCAAATTGCTTGGTACCAGCTGAACCTATCAAACATGTCGAATGGGTGGGTTACGGATTTGGTCAGTTCGGGTCGAGTAAAATACGGGTCAGGTCTGTTTCGGGTTTGTAAAATACGAATTTATAAAGGTTTCTTGTCGAGTTCAGGTGAAAACAAGACTAATAAAGAGATTTGAGTAATGAGATAAAATGTGTATTGATGATCATTATTTATACACATATTTTACGCTTCCCTTAGATATATAAAACTCGATTTACCGTCTTTTCTTGCTTGTTTCTATGCTATTTTAGCTAGAATATCGATTATGCCGCTTCTGTTATGTTTAAATGCAGATTGGATGCATTTGGGGCTTTTTGAGTAGATATGAAGCATGGCGGAGTCGGATCGTAGAAGGTTAGGCACGGAAATCGAGAACAATGGAGAAGAAATGAAGAAAATCGAAGAAACATGCCATTTTAAAGGGATGCTCGACCGAGCAACAGTGCCTTGCTCGATGGAGTCGTGCTGATGGCTGCTCGATCGAGCAGAACCTACTTTTGACGGCTTTTCGTATTTTCCTAAACTAGTTTAACCTAATTAATTAGATTTGTATTATAAAAGGAAAGCTCGTCTTTCACAATTAGCTATGCTTTAATATTAGAAACGCAAGTTTTCTTTGCTTTGCTACTGGATTTTATTATCAAGACGATTGTCTTTAGTTCAACTTGTAATCGGTATTCTTCAATCTTTCTTTGTTATTCAAATTAATTACCTTCTAGTTCTTTAATTATTCTTTGTTTATCCTTTCATTATTGTTAATCATGTTTACTTTAATTATTATTGTTGTTATTTATATTGTTATGAGTAGCTAAATTCCTTTCTAGGGTTGAAAGGGGATCTAGGATTGTTAGAAGGGGTAGACTAATTAATTGAATTGCAATTGCATGGTTATCGTTTGATTATCGTTTTAATTCTAGTTGTTTGATTACTGGCCAGGATTAATTAACTAGTCTCGCGAATTAGGATTGACACCGACCGGGTTAAGACTAAGATAGGCTACGATAATTGAATAGAACTCGTTTAATGATAGCGATCGCATGTTAATTGTAGATCTAAAGGGCATAATTGAATCGACCGATCTTGTGACCTTAGATAGCTTTATTGCATGATAGTTGATTACATCCTTACCCCTGAACAATAATCCATGTGAACCTGAGACCCTAGACTTTAAATCTTATTGTTTTAGACCTTTTATTGTTATTGTTTGCTATTAGTTTAGAAATACCAATCTCAAACCCCGAAATTGTTACTTAAGAGTCAAACCTAGTTTAACAGATTAGAATATTACCGCCTCCCTGTGGATTCGATACCTTGCTTACCTCTGACTATTAATTAGTAGTGAATTAGGATTACTTTGATTAAGGTGACGCGACTTTACCCTTATCAAATTTGGCGCCGTTGTCGGGGAGGCAACAGTTTTATGTTTGTTTCTACTTAGTTTGTCCTTTTTTCGTCTCAGGGAACCTAAGTTCCTTGAGACTGTTCTTATCCTTTTCTTTAGTGTTCGTTTATGCCCAAGTGTTCCAGGTCCGATCTCGTACTCTACGATTCCGAACCAGAAAGGACTCTCCGAGTTAGACGAAACTTTTGGAAGGAAATTCAAGAAGCGGAAGACTTGAGTACGCTTGACACAGTTTACGCCGAATTTGTCGCAAAAAAACCATCCTTAGAAGAGGATACACATATTTCTGCCACCACTACAATCATGCCTACTTTAGCCAGCCACTCGGAATCTACCGTTCCATCTATTCCCAAGGGATTCAAACTCCCTACTACGGGAAATGGAACTCTTGAAATTCGTCCATCTTATATCTCTTTGGTGGAGCAAAACATGTTTGGAGGAAGCCCCACGGAGGATCCTGCTAAGCATATGGAGAAATTCACCAATTATTGTTGCTCTATTCCTTTAACGGGTGGGGTAACGCAAGATCAAATCAAGTTGGTGTTGTTTCCCTTTTCACTACGAGACGGGGCAGAAGATTGGTTGAGTGAGTTAGATGTGGATGCACTTGGCATCACCGATTGAAATTCTCTGGCTCTTGCGTTCTACAAAAGATATTCCCGCCACAGAAAACCAACGCCATCCGAAGTTAAATCACAAGTTTCAAACAAAGTCCCATTGAGAACTTTAATGAGGCATGGGTTCTCTTTAAAAAGATTGTCAAATCTGTTCCACATCGTGGTTTTGATACTTGGTTCCTATGCAACCAGTTTTACAACGGGTTATATGATGATCAGAGAGCATTGCTAGATTCTGCTGCCAATGGAAGATTCCAAAATAACACTACTGATGCTAATGCTTGGAAGTTTATTGATGAGATAGCCACTCACACTGCTGAGTATGGCAATCCCAGGGGTAATGTGAGGCGAGGAGGTTCGGATAATGCCGTTGGAGCTCAGTTGGAAGCATTAACTGCTAAAATTGCCGAATTACAAACTTCAAAAGCTTTGAAAAATAAACAAACGGTTCATGCTATGGTTCAACAAGAGCCAACCTGTGAAAGATGTGGTACTATGGGGCATAATGCAGTTGAGTGTATGAGTACAGTTGAACAAGTGCTTTCTTTTCAATCTTTTATGCAAGGTACACCGTACTCTAAATTTTATAATGAAAGGACGAGAGAGCATCCAAACTTCTCTTACCGAAGTCAGAATGTTCTTAATCCTACCACACCGCCACCTCAGCAACAAGGTTCATCTTATGTGATTCCTCAGAATTACAATTCTCAAGGTAATTATAACCGTCCAAATCAAGGAGGCCAAAACTTTCAACAAGCTCCACCTCTACCACCTCCAAGTAATGATATGGCGGAATTGAAAGCCATGTTGCAGCAAAGTCTCATGATACAACAAAAGCAAGATGCTCAGATCTCACAACTGCTCGCACATAATAAGATAGTGGATACTCAAATTGCCCAATTGGCAATTCAAAATCCACACAAACAACCAGGTAATCTTCCTCCTCAAGGACACCCTCCACATGAACAAGCCAATGTTATTACCTTGAGGAGTAGGACCCATTACAAAGGCTCGGAAATGAAAGGGGATGAGAACGATGAAAGTATGGAAGTTGCCCGTCAAGATTCGAAAAAAAGCGAAAAAGTGGCTGAAAAAGAGGTTGCTCGATCGAGCAGCACCCCTTTGCTCGATCGACCAACCCAGAAAAAGTTCGAAAATTTTGCTCGAAAAGTTATTGAAAATTCTTGTTTTGACAAACTCGATCGAGCAGCCCCATTGCTCGATCGAGCAACCCCTGATCAGACTGATAAGTCCTCTGCTTCACCTTCAAAATCAAAAGAAGCCGAGCCAATCGCCATTACACTTTCTTTTCCTCACCGCCAACATAAATCCAAGCTTGATAAACAGTGTAGAAGGTTTATGGAGGTAGTCAAGAATTTGCAAGTGAGTGTACCATTTACTGAGTTGATCACTCAAGTGCCGGCTTATGAAAAGTTTATGAAGGACATATTGACAAGGAAGCATCCATTTAATGAAGTGGAGACGGTTGCATTTACTGAGGAATGCAGTGCTGTGTTACAATCCCGATCACCACCTAAGCTAAAGGATCCAGGGAGTTTTTCTATTCCTTGTAATATAGGATGCTTAGCTATTGATAAATCCCTTTGTGATTTAAGGGCTAGTGTTAGTGTTATGCCATTTTCTATATGTAAAAAGTTAAATATGGGCCAACTTACTGTTACAACCATGACCTTACAAATGGTCGACCGTTACCCTTTGGGTATTTTAGAAGACGTACCGGTTAGAGTAGGGAAGTTTTTCATACCAGTTGACTTCGTCGTATTAGATATGGCTGAGGACACCCAAATTTCTATCATCTTGGGACGACCATTCCTCCATACTGCGGGGGCGGTTATAGATGTTAAGAATGGGAGACTTACACTAACAGTGGGGGATGACACTATCACTTTCAACATAGATAATGCAATGAAACATCCCATGCTATAGGAGACATGTCCTAGACTCGATATTGTGGATTTAACTGTTGATGATTGTCTCTATTTATGTTTGAATAGGGATCCTCTGGAGATCGCCTTAATTTCCAGCACTGCTGAAGCTGGAAACTCACGGAGTAAGGAAGTAGTTGAGATGGAAAAACTGCTGACAGGAGAGGACTGCAAGTTACAGAAGGTGTATAGCTTAGGTAACCCCCCTAAGGTTACCTAGGTAAAGAAACCTGAACTTAAAATCTCCCCTCTCATCTTTAATATGTTTTTCTTGATTCCCATGAGATGAATCCTGTAATTGTTAGTGCTAACATATCTGAAAGCCAACTTACTGATTTGTTGGTAGTTTTAAAAAGACACAAGAAGGCTATAGGTTATAGCATTGACGATTTACAAGGTATTAGTCCTGACTTTTGTATGCACCGTATCCACTTAGAAGAAGACCATAAACCTTGTAGGCAGGGTCAGCGTCGTTTGAACCCCACTATGCAAGAGGTAGTTAGAAAAGAGGTGCAGAAATTGTTAGATGCAGGGATCATATATACTATTTCTGACTCAAAGTGGGTCAGCCCTGTTCAGGTAGTCCCTAAAAAGGGAGGTACTACGGTCGTCACTAATGAGAAAAACGAGCTTATATCTACTAGACTAGTGACAGGGTGGAGGATGTGTATTGATTATAGGAGGCTGGATGTAGCTACTAGGAAAGACAACTTCCCTCTTCCCTATATTGACCAAATGTTAGAGCGTTTAGCGTGTCATAAGTATTTTTGCTATCTAGACGGCTACTCGGGATTCTTTCAAATCCTCATTCATCTTGACGATCAGGAAAAGACTACCTTCACATGCCCTTATGGTGTCTTTGCTTATCGAAGAATGCCTTTTGGGTTATGTAATGCCCCCTCCACCTTTCAACGTTGTATGATGGCTATTTTTTCTGATTATATCGAGTCTATTATGGAGGTCTTTATGGATGACTTCAGTGTTTATGGGACCGATTTTGATAGTTGTTTAGCTAGTCTGACTAAAGTCTTACAACATTGTGAGAAAAGTAATCTTGTGTTAAACTGGGAAAAGTGCCACTTCATGGTAACTGAAGGGGTGGTACTTGGTCATTTGGTGTCTGGACGAGGCATCCAAGTGGATAAGGCTAAAGTGGAAGTGGTTGAGCAATTACCGTACCCGGTGAATGTTAAAAGTGTTAGAAGTTTCCTTGGTCATGCGGGGTTTCATCGCCGTTTTATTAAGGATTTTTCAAAAATTGCTCAACCATTGACTAAGCTTCTTCATAAGGATGCCCCGTTTGTCTTTACTGAGGAGTGTGTTAAGTCTTTTGACAGGATTAAACAAGCTCTAATCTCAGCTCCTATTATCCAGTCTCCTGATTGGAAATTGTCGTTTGAGATAATGTGTGATGCCAGTGACTATGCAGTTGGGGCTGTTTTGGGGCAAAGGAAGGATAAGGTGCTACATGCGATCGACTATGCTAGTAAAACCTTGGATGATGCGCAAGTTAACTATGCTACTACTGAAAAATAGTTACTTGCGGTTGTCTTTGCTTTAGATAAGTTTAGAGCCTATCTTGTGGGTTCTAAGGTGATCGTCTACACTGACAATGCAGCACTTAAATATTTGTTAGCTAAGAAGGAAGCCAAACCTTGGCTTATTTGTTGGATCTTGTTATTACAAGAATTTGATTTGGAGATCCTGGATAATTCTGGTGCAGAGAATGTGGTTGCTGACCATTTGTCTCGTTTCAGGTTTGAAGGGGGAGATTCCATCCCCATTGATGATTCGTTTGCTGATGATCATCTCCTTGCCATTACCATAGAGACTCCGTGGTTTGCGGATTATGCCAACTTTTTGGTTGGGGGAATTATGCCTTCGGGTCAATCTTATCATCAGAAGAAGAGGTTTCAACACGATGTCAAACGGTACTTTTGGGATGATCCTTATCTATTCCGGGAGTGTGCCGACGGCATTTATCGACGATGTATTCCAGAGGGTGAGGTACATGCCATCCTTTCTCATTGTCACTCTTCTCTATCTGGCGGTCATCATGGTCCCTCAAGGACATTTGCTAAGGTAATGCAGTCGGGTTTTTACTGGCCGATTATTCTCAAGGATGCTACTACATTTGTCCGTTCTTGTGACGTGTGTCAAAGGACGGGTAATATTTCGCAAAGGCATGAGATGCCTCAAACGAGTATTTTGGAAGTTGAGATATTCGATGTTTGGGGTATTGACTACCAAGGTCCATTCCCATCTTCCCACGGTAATCAATATATTCTCGTAGCAATCGACTATGTCTCCAAATGGGTGGAAGCTATTGCCACTCCCACTTGCAATGTCAAAGCAGTTGTTAAACTGTTTCAGAAGATCATATTCCCGCGATTTGGGGTTCCTCGTGCTCTCATTAGCGATGGAGGAAAGCATTTCAATGAACGCCATCTTAACACTTTATTGAAGAAATATGGCGTTACACATCGTCGGGGGTTAAGTTATCATCCGCAGACAAGTGGCCAGGTGGAGGTTTCTAATAGGGAGATTAAGTCTATCCTTGAGAAAGTTGTGAGTAAATCTAGGAAGGATTGGAGTCGTAAGCTCGATGACACCTTATAAGCTTACCGAACTGCTTTTAAGACTCCAATAAGTGCTTCTCCATATCGGTTAGTCTATGGCAAGGCGTGCCATTTACCGGTAGAACTTGAGCATAGGGCTATGTGGGCCATTAAAAAGCTTAATATAGATCCCTCACTGGCGGTTGAGAAACGACTTATGCAATTGAACGAGCTTGATGAGTTTCGATTGCATGCCTATGATAATGCTCGGGTTTACAAGGAGAAGACAAAGAAGTGGCACGACAAGCATATCCTGCAGCGGGAATTTAAAATTGGTGATAAAGTATTATTATTTAACTCCCGTTTGCGTTTTTTTCCAGGTAAACTCAAGTCCAGATGTTTGGGACCGTTCACAGTTACCGAGGTGAACAAGTTTGGGTCGGTTACGCTACAAACCGACAAGGGTGAAATATTCAAAGTCAATGGTCAACGCTTAAAGATCTATTATGATGGGGCATTTATAGGAGTGATAGAGGCAGTCGACTTTTTCACTCTTGATAAATCACCATGACTTTGAGGTAACACGGTCGTGCGGGACCGATATAAACCAGCGCTACGCGGGAGGCAACCCGGTATTTACTTGTACTTCATTTGTAAATTTTATTTCAATTAGCTTAGTTATTAATGTTATAGTTTAATTAGATTTAGTTTGAATAGTTAATATAGGTCTACTTTATTGAGTGAGGTGAGGGAGCGATCTAACAATTTTATTGAGTGCTTGCAGGTAATAAAATTGGAAGTCGCTTTAAGAACGAAAAGAAAGAAAGAACAAAAATAAGAAAAAGAGCAAAAAATCCGGAATTTCTAGGTTGCTCGATCGAGCAAACCTGGCGCTCGATCGAGTTAGACATACATCCAGTTTATCCGAGAAATCAAGCAGACACAAAAATCTGGAATTTTTAGGTTGCTCAATCGAGCAGGCTGACTTGCTCGATCGAGTCGGCCGGTCCGACCGGTCCTGCTGCCTCAAAAGTCAGGTTTTCCCCAATTCTTTTTCATTTCTTCTTCATAATTTCGCATTAGCTCTTCTCTCTCTCACCATTATTCTCTCATAAACTTCCTTCAAACACACTCAAGTCATCAATTCATCATCATACTAGCATCAACAATCACCATTCTACTTGTTTTAAGTACCATTTGTGAAGAAATTGGTGTTCTTACTTCCCTATTTTCCCCCAAAACGTGAATCTAGGGTTTGCTTCTTATTCTTCAATTTTGTGCTTTTAATTATTGTTTATTGCTTCCTTGCTTCGTTCTTTAGTAATTACTCACCCTTACATTGCTAATTGCTCCGTCTTACTTGCGTTTTAGACTCAAAATTTGATCTTTTTCGAATTAGGGTTTGCTAAATCCGTCTTTTTGAGCATATTGTGGTGTTTGTGTGATTTATTTACTTCAATTCGTCATGTCTAGACAAGTAGGAAGTAGCAAGTGACGTAGAGAACCCCGTCTAATTCGACAACCTCAAATAGAAGCGATTCCTAGTAACCCCACTTACCCATGGATCGTTTTTAGCACACAAGACCAACATGATCACTTTGCTACGCTTATGGGTCGCCCTATGGACCCTACTCGTTGTGTGTGCCCCACCGTTCTCGCTGCTCTCATTTCTGGTAATGTTATTTTTGATATATTTGACCGAATCGGGTTTAGTGGGTTATATTCCCTGAATGAACTTTCCTACCGACCATTGACACTTGAATTTTTTAGTTCCTATGATTGGGATGAGGTAATAAACGTGTGTCTTTTCCGTTGCTCAATAGGGATTTTGTGTTGTCATATGCTGAATTAGCTAATCATTTGGGTCTTTCTCTTGGTAATGATGATGCTTTTGTTGCTATCTCTTCCGACTTTCAAGCCGATGATTATTTTTGTCTCTTTATTGTTCTTCCTGATGCGCGTGTTAATGCCATGGCTGTCAACGATGTGCAGCATCCTTGTTTAAGGTTGTTTTTGCGTTTCTTTAGCCTTATTCTGTTTGCTATGAAGGACCTTAGTAAATTGAATTCTCATGAGGTTTTATTGCTTGCATCTACCCTCAACCCCCAACATGAGAATGTTTTTCAGTTTCAACCAGTTGGGTTGGTGTGTTATGCTTTCTGAAGAGTCAATTCCCCTACCCAACATTCTTTGGATTGTGGTGCTCTAGTCACTAGGTTGGCTAGGCGACTTGCTGGGTTTGGGGGAGACCGTCGGTACACACCAATGACCCCGATTCATGCTCCTAGGGTCGACGAGGAGTATTTGCGCCACACACTTTGCTGGATTAATGCGTTGGGTAAGTGGCGAGAACGAGGGTCCCAGTGGATAGCTCTTCCTGACACCAGTAACCGTCTACCTTCTACGGAGCGGTTGCCTACCCATGATCTTGAGACTGGACCTACCCCCCCCCCCCCCCCTCGTTCTTATGTGGTTCCACCTGAGCTTGTTTTTCCCTTGACCGAGACCCGTCGACCTCGTCGGCGGATCGCCCCTTCTTCTTCTGCTCAGGCCACCACCACCCCGACTCACCGCCCTACACCCACCCTGACCTCGTACCCTTACCCTCCACCTGCTTATACCTATGATCCGGCTTTGGAGAGGGAGATTAGGATTCACCAAGGCATTAATAATGACTTGGTGATGAGGGGCTTTGGGAGAACCTTATGCGGACAGATCTTAATGCTACTGCTGGTTGGACTCCGCCGAGCTACTACCGAGTTCCGGGTGACGAGAGTGGTGTGTTCGATAATTATGGGGTGACTCGTCGGCAGTTTTCCCAGGAGTTCAGCCACGACTATGGTTGTCTGGGTCGATCATGGTACACTCTTATCCGACCGGATGCTCCGGTTGGTGGTTTTGGTGAGCCAATTTGGGCCTCGTCTTATGGTGCTGCTCAGAGGGATGATGATGATGATGATGGTGATGATGATCAGTAGTGACAGCTGGTAACTACGCCCCCATTTTGCAGCTGGTTTGGGGGAGGCTATGTCTATACAAGCTGGTATTATCTATCCTTGTACTTTCTTTTATTGCATTTTCTTTTAGTTATTTCCCCTTTCCCTTTGTTAGTTGTGTCCTTTAGGTTGCTGATGTTGGTTGTTGTGTGATTGTTATGTTGTTAACGTCACAATGAGGACACTATGACATTTAGGTTTGGGGGAGAGTCTTTATTTATGTTGTGTGTTTATTTCCGTTGTGTGAAAGAAAGAAAAAACCATAAAAATTGAAAAATTTACAAAATCCAAAAACATGTTTTTATTTTATTAGGTCGAGTCTTGGTGAAGTTGAATAACAATGATGATAACTTGCATTGTTTCTGCATTTGAATCCCAAATAAGTTGTCCATGTACATTATTTTGACTTACTACTTTTGAAAACAAAGCTCATAGAACAAGTCTTGACCGTTTTTGACATACCTTATGCTAATTAGATTTGGCCAACTTTAGTTGGTAAACCACTTAAAATTCTGAGGTCTATAGAGCTTCCTAGGCCAGGTTCATCAATAAACTGGTCTCATTGTCTTTAGGCTTGAGTGTGGTACTCCTTGTGGAATATGTAACATCAAATTGCATAAGTGTGACATTCGTTTCTTGATACTATACGCGTTCGTTTGATAAGTGCATGAGGAAAGGTGGTTCTTTTTTTTCAAATGAGCTTCACATAGCCAAAAAGACTTGATTTTATACCCTTATTATTGAGTTCTTTATGTTTAGCCCATTTGAGCCTTTTGTAGCCTGTTTTATAACCTATCTAATAGCTATATTCCTAGAATTTGCCTACCTTATCGGGACAGTCGCAGTTGCATGTTTTTCTTATCTACTTGTCTACTATGGTTGGGTCGGGATTTCTCAAAAAAAAAAAATATCAAATGGGTGTAGCAAGTATGTTGGCAATTGTGTCATTTATTCCCTTTGTTGAGAAATGTTGTGAAGCAAAAGGTTTGATGAAAAAAAAATGAAAAAGAAGAAAAGAAAAGAAAAAGAAGAACAAAGAAAAGAAAGAAAGAAAAAAATATGTTGCTTCATTGAATTGTTCAAGAAATAATGAAAGGGAATATACTAGAGTCTAATGCATATTTAGAGAGTAATTTCGATATCTCTCTTGTGTTGTCAAGTTTAAGATGATTTAGGTGTTGGTTTGTGCTAGTCTTGTAGATTTGTTTTGGTAAGTGTCGCTGCGACTACCGGTCTTAGCCCCACATTCCCATACGTGCCTTGGCACAATCCACTTCTATACCTTCACCCATTAGCCTCCCTTGTTGTCTTGATTCATGTACTTTATAGCGAATGCGTAATAGTTGGGGAAATTACTATCACATTAGAATGCATGCATGTTGTGACAACCCTCGCGAATGCGGGAATATAAAACATACAAGCATGTGAATTATATTGCGGAAATAGGTAGTTTTAAAAACTTTTATACATGCAAGTTAAATAAGACGAGGAGTGTCAAAATATTACAAACTAAGTACGGAAATACAACAAAGAGACGGGGTCACTTAAAATGTTAGCAAAGAACAAGTGTTTACAAAACGAGCTAATATCGTCTAGAGTGTGAACTTCCAGGGACAACGCCCGCTAGCTCACCCCCGAACCCCAAAACATCATAGCCAAAAAGTCATCCAAGCAAGCAACCTGTTCATCCATGAAAAACATGAACGCCACAATCAGTGGGGAGTAACTCCGGGTTCTCCCAGCCATATCACATTAAACGTACATAGAAGGAAATACAAAAGTAAAATCATGCATATATAGATATACATGTGAGATTACGATAAGGATAGATAGGCAATTCAATATATATTGATAAGATCATATG
>JAIUZE010067530.1:0-40929 GCA_022085475.1 Heliosperma pusillum
GGCCGGTTCAGGCCTGGTCCAGCCGGTTCAGGCCGGTCCAGCCAGGTCTGGGTTGGTCCGGGGTTTGGTCCTTGGGAGTTGTGTCGATACTTGTTTGTTTTGTTGTTGTTTTAATGGGTTTTAAATATGTTAAGCATGCGGGAAATATTAAGAAACGGTTTTTAGAAAAGATAACCAAAACCGGTCCAAAATGAACTGTGGGTCCCTTTGGACTTATGACGTTTTTTTGAGTATTGTTATTTTATCGTGTTTTGTAATATTTAGCAAGTGGGAAATTTTAATAAGTAAATTATTTAATTAAAAGCTTTTCAATATATATTATTATTTCTCACATGTTAGAAATTATAATACGAGATGTTAGTTTAAATTGATATCCTTTAAGTCAAGCGGGTGTTACGTAAGATTTCATAATTCACATGTTAGAATAGAATGAAATAACATGAAATGAATGTGATATGCTTATGTTCAAGCCTCGATGGCTAAGACTCTGTTTCTAGCCGGTTTGGCCAAACGGGTTTGGTCAAACTAAGATCTAGTCAGCCCCGTTTTGAATGATGACCCGTCGCGGGACTCGGGTCGGGGATTTGTCTTCAGGTAAGGTTTTATTTAAATGAATGAATGAATGAGCCTTAGTAGATATGAGGCGATATGATATTTGAATATGATTGTTATGCAATTAGTCACATGATAGGAAGTTTTTCCCGTGACTGTTTAATTATCTGGTTGGTGTCGTGTTGACTAAGTACCCATAGAGAATTATGAGTATATGGCGTCTTGACCATTCTAATTCTAAATTAGTATCTTGGACCATGACATTGATAGGCCGTACTATCTTTAAACGAGCATATGGAGTTTGACAGCTTAATAGCTTGTGTCTTGTCCCGGCTGGTGGGGTGGTAATCCAAGTCGGGGCATGGCTGCCATTGCTTCCACTTTGGGGAATGAAGCCAGCTTAAGTACTAGCCAACCCTTTGGTGGATCTCCTTAGGGGTACTCATGTGATGAGTCTTGGATGCGATGTTTTTTCCGCATTTCTCTGGGTCTGCGCAGTCTAGGATTAGGGTAGAGTTGTATCTTGGCCATGTTATTAGGGTAACCTCTGAGCTAAGATATGTGCTTTGGATCTGGGCCATGTTTTAAAGGTAACCGCTGAGCCCAGATGTGTGCTTGGTATTTTGGCCATGTCATTAGCGTGACCGCTGAGCCAAAATATTTAAGTATATCCTACCTCGTGGTATAGACTCGAGTTACAGAAGTCTTCTATTGACCGTGCTAAGAACTTATGCCTGTTTGTAGAAGTATTGGTCTTTCATGTTTGATGATTCTATGAATCTTAGAAGGTGAGATGCAAGCCGGATAAGGTTGATAGAGTTTGGATTACCGATTGTTAACTGATTCACATGATTACGTGTTGATTAGGGTTTGAGTGTATCATGGCCATGTTAATGGTAACCTCTGAGCTAGCATACCAGCTTCCCTACCTCGGGTTATAGTTTATTATCGGATTCACATGATAGCTTTCATATGCTGGGTTATATGTTAGTTAATTGTTTCATAACATGAAAAGCTATCGTATATTTAAGAGTTTTGTATTTTCCATATACATTTTTCTTTTATGTTATTCTGTTTTAATTAAACTCGACATTTCGTGGCTGGGAGAACTCGGAGTTACTCCCCACTGACTGTGGCTTCCGTGTTTATATTTAATGCGGTTGGCAGGTTTGTGATGCATACTTGGGTACATTGACGAGCTAGCGAGCGAAGTATTTACCTTGGACCTATATTCGGTTCTTTAGGATTGTACTTTATTATACACTCTTTTATTTTGTATTTATACGGGAGATATGTCTCTCGTTTTGGATATTTCTTTTGTATAATATTATTTCCTTTTTGTTATGAACCTTTTTATTTAAGACACCTTTGTTATGTATTCTCATCTTTTATTTAGTTAAATTATTTTTTTTTCTTTCTGCAAATTTGAGGGTGTTTCAATCACACCTATGGGAAGAAACTCTAATGGAAAAACTAATTATTTTTATATGATACAGTTTAATTAATCCCTTAAATATATTGTCTAAAAGTTACTCTAGTGAGTTTTAAAGTAATGGCGAGTTTGGAACTCTAGCCAAAGTTAGTCAAATGAGTTTTATAGCGATTAACTAATTAAATTTACAAGGAGTTGTAAAATTTGCTAATTGAATATTTAATGACCCATTATATATTTTTTATAATGGTCAAATATCACTATTAACTGTTAAATGATCCAATTAACATTTAATTATTTTAGATAATTAAGCATTTGACCCAAACAATAACCAAATGGACCGAAAAGACCACATGTTATGACCATGTGGGCAGAGGCGAACCTAGCTGGTGGCAAGGGGTAGCCGCCGCTACCCCTTCGGAAAAATAATCTGTTTATGCGCTAGTAGTTTGCTACCCCAAGCCTGTTGGTAAAGGATTAAGTAAAACTAAAGGCATGCAATAAGCATGATAGATGTGGCTTAGTGGCAAAATATGTAGTGCACTACACTGGTAATCTAGTGATTGAGCCTTGTCACAAGCATAATCCAATAATTGTTTTTATTTTCTTTCAAATAAATTCCGTAAAACAACTTTACACAACAATTCAATAATTAGTTTTTGAACTTTGATTAATTTGTTATTTATTGCAAATTTTTAATTTGCTTATGTCTATTATATTGTGTATTAGGGAGTATGCACTTTGTTTTATATTTTACCTAATAATTACTGCGTATGTTTTTTTTTATAATGGTTAGATTTTTCTAAATCGTGGAAAATGAAGATAAGTTGTCGATTCATAATGTGAAAATCTTAAGCTATTACGAAGCAGTGGTTACTAATTTTTTGTATCACAAAGCTACATAATAAAAATTATAGTAAAAAAATAAAACAAAGGTATAGTTAGTTGTGAATTATAAAATGAAAATGTTATGTTAGTATCAACCGTTCATTTGAATATTGATTGTGCGTTTGTATTTGCATTTTTATATGTTCGACACATTTTTCCGTGACTTACATTATACACTTAATATTTTCACTACCCCAGACTTTTAATCCTAAGTACGCCCCTGCATGTGGGTTAGGCCATTTTTTCCACTTATAATGTGCATAATGTGCTATGGTTAGTGGATATTTCGCACTACTTACTTCTATATAAATATGTGTTGCATGAGCATTTTATAAGTGATTTTTCTAAGACAAAAATTGGCTCATTTAGCCCTTATTTGGCTGGCCGTAAGAGAAGAAAAGATTGAAGTTTGTTCATCTTTTCTTTGTCAAAATGTCATCATTTATTCTTATATAAAATCTAACAAATTTTATTATACTCCCTTTGTCCTGGTTATTTATTTACCATTTCCATTTTAGGGTGTCTCATTTATTTGTTTACCTTTCTATATTTGGATGGTAACCTATTAGTAATTTGATCACCCAATGGGACTATTGTCCACATGTCATCCACCAAGCACATCCACAAGAGGTCCCCTACCATTTTCTTAATAATTGTGCCAAAAGGAAAGGTAAACAAATGACCGGGACGGAGGGAGTACATCTTATATTACTATTGTAGTAATATTAAAAATATAATAAAGGGGTTAATTCTAGTATTTATCTAGTTAATAAAACTAAAATTTTGGGGCAAATTCTTGGGTGCAATCTGAGAGATGGCATTCTATTTTGGAATCTAAGAGGTTGAAGATTTCATCCTCATCATCATATTCATCCCAAGGCAACAAGAGTTGTTCATCTTGCCATAATCAATGTAAGAAATATGGAGTTTTTTCTTATCTTTTTCATATTTTTAGCTTATAATTTACATGCATGTTCTAGACCTTTAAGACAACTAAATTAATAAATTATAGTAATTTTGTTACTATTTAGAGGTGTCTAATTACGGGTTTAAAACTTTCACTTTGATAAAGCCCTTATTGTAGCACTTTTACTACTCCTTTCATTTATAGTATTTAATGTTCCCAGCAACAAATCTCACAATAATTGTGTAAATCTAGCATTTTCTTATTTTACGAGCCTATAATGTTCATGAAAATCATATCTCAAGGCTTCGATAATCTCAACCAACACAATATTTAAAGATCCTACATATTTCTTATGTAGTTAACGCAGATAATGTTTACTTACATAATTAGGATTTAGGAGTACACCCAGAATGAGGGCTTTTCAATTTCCTTTCATGGGTAGTTTCCAATGACTCATTGCTTATCATTGGTAAATTCTTAATCTTTACTCTCGTAGACACCTAAGTTTACACCTTCCAAAAGCCACTCGATAATGATGAGACAAACATGCTTAATTTATGTCGCGATTTATACCGTTTCGTAAGTTCGTTAATAAACGATAACTTGAACTTTTGTGTCAACCCTTTTAATTTCTTCTACGTGCCAATACACTCCTTTTGACATTAATTAGAGACAATTCAAAGTCCGGGTAAAAAACCGTCCACATTTTCAGGATCCAGGCTCGTTTCGAGAGGGAATATTTTGGACGCCGCCGAGTAATGATTTATTAGTCTCTAAATTCGACACACAAACCGAACTCTATATAATAAGATAAAACTTTATCCATTTTCCCCTCGAAATGTGTAATCACGCACCTTCTTGTAAGAGAGGAAACCTTCTTAAAAAAGACGCAACTAGTGCTGCGCCTCTAATTCGACACACCAGAGTTGATCTTCCTCCACTTCTGCTCTCTCTCTCTCTCTTTCTCTCTCTCTCTCTCTCTTCCATTCTAGCCTTTGTTCATATTATTGGTAATTATGTGCTTGATCATTCGACCATGTTAGCTCAATTCCTATTTAGTTCCCGCTTCTTTTTTCATAGAGTTACCAATTTGACCAATGCATTATTAGTTAATCAATCTTCTCTAAATCCTTGATCAATTTCAAGGGCACTCACGTTAGATAGTCTCGAAGATCACTAAAAACAGACTTTTTGTCTACCCGCGATGCTAACATCTAAGTCTAGGGGTCTAAAAACCCATTTTTATGTTGGTTTGTATCTATTTTTTAGTTATTTTACGTTTGTTTTCATTGTATAAACCCAAATACATCATTTAAATATCATTCAAATCGTTTCTAACTAGCAGGACCCAGATTTACCTTACAAGAAACGCAACACCAGATGCGCCTCTTCTAAGGCTGTTTTTTGGGTTGTTTCTTTAACCTTTCTTACTTTTCTGTGGAATCGTTAATAATTCATATTAGCAGGTTCGATTCTAACCTACACATTAATAGTCTAATTGTGGTACACGGGTTTTGCGATTCTTTCCAAAACTGTGGTGCACGGGGTAACACGGCTGGAGAAACGAGGGGCAAGCGTGAAAATACGCATATGTGGAGTCGCCACCAATTTTTGTGGGAAGTTGGAATCGTTCGAATACTGTATGTCATGTCAAGACACAAAGAAATGATATGAACACTAAGAACTCGTTACCCTTAGCATTCTATGTCTAGAATGACTCTCGTGGATGCCAATGAACACGGATGTTCATAGAGATCTGGAGTAAGGGATGGGGATACGTATTAGGAAGTTCTTTTGATCAAACACCTAAACCCGCCCGCCTCGATAGCGGCCTCTACTAATGATTAGGGAAACTCTTTTGTTATCGATATGTTGTCGGTTATATGCATGCTATGCAACATCCACGTTTTAATCCTAGCATGTGAGTTAAGAGTATGTCGGTTGAACATGTAATTTAGCAATCAATTACGTTGAAGTAGGATTTAGGATTGATTGGCATGTAGAAGCACAAGTAATTAAATCATACAATGATTAAATAAAACTATAAAAGAAATATTACAATTGATTACAAGGAATATGGGATCTATGTCGGAAATATGTTTGAATGATTAATTGAAACAAATAAAAGAATTAATGAAATTAAACGAAATTATTTTAGCAGTGATAATACGAATAATAGTCAGTTAATTACCTACTTAAACTACGTCGAAGCGAACTAGGAAGTTCAGAGACAGAAACCAGCCCGGAATAGGCGCAACATAATGTGCGTCCTCTGGAAGAGGCGCAACACTCTATGCGTCTGTTCCTGAGTTGGGTTCCGGCTGTGAAGCCAGAATCACAAACAGTTGGTGTTCATTGGTGATTTACGGTTTATTAATGATCTACAAGTCGAATTTAAGTGATTGAACAGATTAATTACTCTAATTATATCAAAGACGACTCTAGAGACTAAATATAGACGGATCTAACCTCTAAAGACACAAATTGATAGATGATAAAAGAACCCACTAATATCAATTACTAGGGATTTAAGTCAAACAAACTAAATAAAGAAAGACTAAAGAAAAGGTTTGGAAACAATTTTGACATACTTTCGACATAGATCTTACATTAAGTGAAATAAAGTACAAAAGATAGGTTTAAACACCCTCAGACTTACATGTTGACGAAACGAGATATGAACTAAAGTTATCGATTTAGCGACAACTCGACTCGAATGTAAAGAAAGTGCCCTCGCAAGAGGAACGATTGATTAATTAAGATTGATTATTGTTGAGTTGGTCAAGTTGGTAGGTCGATGCAATAACGTGACAGGTACCCAGAAGGATCTGAGCTTACGTGGTCGATTGATCAAGCACGTAGTTGTCAAAATGCTTAGAGCAAGGTCTAGAATGCAAAGAGAGAAAGAAGAGGCGAAACACTCGCGTGCTTTGAAAGTGTGCACGAACCTCTCCTAATATAGGTAAAACGAGTTGGGGAAGAGGCGCAGCAGGAACTGCGACTCTTAGAAGAGGCGCAGCGTCCGCTGCGTCGTTTCCCAAGCAGTTTCCTACTTTGAAAGAAAGTTTATCGCACTTCTTTATGTGAATTGCGGTGGATTTCGAATTCTTTTCTAAATAAAATATGAATATATTTTACCGAGAAAGGATAAGTTTTGAAACATTAAAATATCCGGAATATTCTCGAGCGTTTCAGACACGGTTTTAAAAGGCGGTTAATAGAAAATGAAGCGGTTTTTTTTACCCGGACTCCAAAATGACTCTAATGACTGTAAAACGACCATATAAGTATGTTGATGACGACCAAGGGGTTGACAGAACTTCTTTAAGCTATCACTTGACGATAAACTTACGAATTGTCAAAAATCATTCCGCATACCAAACATGCAGCCCAATCATTACTGGGTGGTTGGCTGAAGGTGTTGATTCGTGGTATCTACAGAGCCACCACTTTGACTGAGGCTTGGACAGAACAAAATTCAAAGTATAGCCATCTGGTCAATCGGAGATTAGAACCTGATGACTATGGCGACGCGAGGCGGTTCAAGGGGTCTGAATCAAGGACATGTCGTCGGGAAAATTTTAGAGTCTGTCGACTGTCGGGGTGGGTCGTTTAAAGTCCATTAGACTACGTATGAAAGCTCGCTAGCCATAAGAAGGAGTCATACCTGAGGATCTTCTTACTTGGACCTAAGGTTGCGTCATGAGGCTCGCCAGCCGCTGGGGATAAGGTGCATAGTGAGGCTCGCAAGCTCCTGGATGTGAGAATCTGCTTGTCTCTGTCTTTAAGCGAACTCTCGCTGGAGAAACATGTGTTGAAACTTGATATGTGGAAGATTCTATCAGGATTGAATCGTTCTGAGAATCTGCTCGGTTGTGGCGAACAAAAATCTTGAGTATAAAAAATGGGCCCACGGATTGTATATCCGAAAAAAAAACAGGTCTCTGCTGAGGTTACGTGACGGTTCCAAAGCCTGCCGAGGCACGGGTCTTGAAAAGGAACGAAAGTATGAAAATATAAAAGTCGGAGATGAGGCGCATAAGATTTGGGCCCACAAGTAAAGAACTTGTAACCAACTTTCAAATTTAGGCGATGACGAAACATCGCTGGGGAAAGGGCGAAGCTGTTGGAGTGAGTGTCCTCAACAATAGTGCGATCACTTAATTAAACCTCATTAACAAGAATACAAAGGGATGATTAACATTATAGTCAACTGATCCACATTAATCGGTAATGATTGGCTTACTAGAGTTTGATATTACTGTCGTATGACGGTGGTGATCAGTTGATCCCTTAAGATCACACCGAAAGGACAATTCCCTAATGATGAAATTTAATTAATTGTATGACGATACAAATTAATTAATCCCTTAAACAGAACAAGTTTACAAGTGAGAAATATATCTTATTGTAATATGTTTAAATAAGATTCAATAATATAATTGTTATATTAGAATACTTAATGTTTATGAAACATTTGAGATAAGCATGATTGGTTGATCATAATTACAATTAGTTGTAGATCATATCAACCAAATATGAGATGACTCATTTTATATATATATGTGATCATAAATTATTACTTAAAATGTTAAGTTTAATTTATTTGACATGAAATTGTATTTAAATTAGTTAAATACATAATTATATTATAAGATAACATGTCACATGTCACATGTCACATGTGTGACAAATGACAAAATCACATTTTAGAAAATGGACTCCTTCTTAAGTGGAGAAACCGGTTTTGCTTGTGTGTAGGATAGTGTTTAGGCTTTAATGTTGTTCTAATCAAGATTAGACATAATCATCACTAGCCTAAATACCTATAGCCACCCTACAAACATTGATAAGGCAAAAAGCAAAAGGGAACCATCTGTCCCATGATGGTGCCGGTTTTGGTGAGTGATAAAGAGGATGTTTTCCTCTTGTTTCACTTACTTAATCTCATATCAAAAATAATACTACATCTCACTAGAAATCTAGAAACACTTTGAAACTTTAGAAGTTTCATAGAACTTGTGTTTGTAGCTTGAACTTGAGTTTCTAAGGTAGAAATTTCAAGTGTCTTGTACTTGATTTAAGGGGATCTTGTTTGTTGTTCTAGTAAAACAATATTCAAGAGATTAAGGGATAGTCTAGGTGCTAATTATAATGGACTCCTTATAATCTTGCTCAAGAACAAGTACAAGAAGGTGCCTTGTACTTGTTCCCATACTCGAATAATACTCAATGTGAGGAACTTTTTTTTTCTTCTGTTCTTTCAATTTAAATAGTATGCATGTAACTAGATTTTGTATTGAAAATTGGGGTTTCGTTCTCCCAAATAGCTCGAAAATTAGGACAAGCGCCTATGGGAGCTTTGTATGGTAGAAATTGACGTTAGGAATGAACATTTGACCTTGTTAGGAACATATCCATGTATTTGTTTTTCGTTTTCGCCGAGTTTTGAACAAATGAGACGGATACTAATTGAATCGAAAACCGCTTTGAAAACACCCTTAGGGAAGCTCATTTTGGATGAAACTTTGTGTTCTGGAACCCTTGTGTAGCAGGTGAACTTGTTGTAGCATTAGATTTTCAGTTTGCGACGGTCTCTGCAGGACGCCTTTTTTTAAGGTATAACCGCTATTATGGTGCAATGCTGTCGAATTTTCGATTCAAACCCAAAATTAGGCTTTGAACTTAGACTTGAGTTGACCGTTACCCTACACGTGTAGTCGGGTTTTCGAAAGAACGGTCAAAGATGACCAGAAAGCCTCTTGAAAATGACTTGAAACGCTTTTAAAATGTGCTTTGTTAGAAACCGCTGAGGATTTGGTTGAACCATTTGACATGTTTGAAATGTGCAGGTGACATTACTTCTATGTCAGGGAGAGTTCCCATGGACATAGATCTTGAGCCTTCTTCATCCCGAGTGGGAGAAGATATACCAGCCTAGGTGGCGCATGAGGCCGGGATGGCTGGGGACGAGGTTCCGAGGAGGATTACCACGGGTCGAGGTGGACAACATATGGCGGGTGCACCTGAGTGGGCTGAGAAATGGGATGGTAGACATCTCATTTGGGCAGCGGTGAGCCACATGTCTTACAGGACGACACAGAGCATGGTAAGCCTTTGTGTTTGCTTGTCATTTTCCATATCCGATTGCCATATCTTTTGAAATATAAAATGCTAACTTGACAAATTGCAAGAGGCCGGGAACATGAGGTCCTTCTCTGGCTACACGACCATGATGGAGGTGTACGAGAAGCTGACCGAGGAAGAGAAGACCCTCATTGGGGGAGAAGCCTTTAAAGAGCTGGTCCGAGCCTGGAGGTTGATCAGGGCGATGAAGATTCAGGCCTTCTTGGATCGTTAGTGGGATACAACTTTGACCTTCCATATGCCTTTTGGGGAGGTCGGAGTCACTTTGGAGGATTACGACATGATTTCTGGTTTGCCGTGTGGAGAGGAGAGCTTGGAGTGGCCGTCGGTGGCCATGAGGGTCGACTCTGAGGAGGCGAGACAGCTGATAGGTTGGAACCTTCCGGCAGGGGCGGCTGCTCTACCTAGGTTGGTGCCGAGCTCTTATGTTAGAGACTAATTTGCTGGTAGGACTCCGACGAGAGTGAGGATAGATTGAGAAATGGTGGCTCCTCCTCCTTGTGCAGCTGAGTAGAGGGCTCGATTTTGGTTGTTGTGGTTCTTGTCTTCGATTTATTTCGGAGACAAGGAGGAGAGGCTATCGACGAAGCTTCTTCCTTTCCTTTCTGACTTGAGTAGCCTAGGTCGCTGGGACTGGGTTACTCCTGGCTTTGCGGTCCTCACTCGTTACATGAAGGGCCATGGTCAGGCCGGAGCTGATGGATAAGGGAACTTCTCCTGCTACAGTCGGTCCTGGACTCTTGCTGGAGGTATGAAGCTTCTTTTGAAACCTTATTGAAAGATCAATATTTGATGTTGATACTGTTATTATCTTTCTTGCAGGCGTGGGTGTACTACTACTTTCCGGGTTTTGCGCCCAAGAGGACGGAGCCTAAGCCGAAGGCGTACCAAGTTGTGAGGGACTGGGTAGCGTGCCGTAGGAAGAGCTAGCGTTGTTCTTATGTTGTCTGTAGGAGGGGCGTGAATGCCCTGTAGCTGGAGCACGTAAGTACCTCCTAGTGTTGTTTTGTTTTCTGTCTTTTATTTTGGAGAAAGATCATAAGGAATGATCCTTTGTCATATCATCATCTGGAACTGGATCATAAGAATGACTCCTTTCTTTCTTTGTCTTAGTGCGTTCCGAGGCCTTGGGTTTACTACCCGGACGCACCAGCTTTCGTAGCTGAGATCTTACATCCTAGGAGCTCGAGTCGGTTGCTGCTGAGGACGCCCATGGTACCCGTGTGGTAATTGGGCGAGCGTTTAGGGAGACTTCTGATGCTGAGATCCAGGCTGACCTAGCTGGTACTAAAATGGACGCCCTTTTTCCTTCCTGAAGAGGATTACCCAGGGTTTGTTCGTCGGAGATTGGCGTACTGGCCGATCGTGGTAAGCTTTGCTTGCTTCTTGTTATATTTGAACTTTGACAAATGATAAATTGCTTGTTGATGAACCATTTGACCTTCGCAGAAGATCGTGGTGGCGGGCGTTGAGCCCCCAGCTTACCCCGAGGTGCTTGATTACACGGATGCGGCTGGTTCCACGACGATTACAGAGCTTCGTGAGTTTAGCGGAGTGGTGACTGATACAGGCTTGGAGGAGTGGGAGCACCTCGTGAGGACGGTGTGCTTCCAATCCATGACCGTCTTTGTCGGATAGGAATGCATATATTTTTAACCTTCATTTGTATTTGATTGTAGGTGGCTCCGTCTCGGCACGTCGCGTTGTGGAGGGTGGCCAATCGGTTGAGGGCTACAGCTGTTAAGGCACTCGTGGGTGACCAGGACCAAAAAGGTAGGAACCTATCATTTCCTTTTCATTTTGCTGCATTTTTGTGTTTTTTGAAATGAAGTGGTTGACTGAAATGAGGCATTTATTTCGCAGAGAGCCTAGGAGCGTAAGCTGGTAGAGTCTCGGACGGAGACAGCGGAGTCTCGAGAGGAGATAGCCCGCTTGCTGAGGGAATTGGAGGCCCGGGTTACCGAGATTGTTGCCCTCGATATTTTAGCTGGGCTCATTGGTGATGAGGATTAGTTGTCTTGTTTTTTTTGTAGACTTTAAATTTTTGAACTTTGTTTTTGGATTTACTGTATATCTAGATCTGTTTCAGGGCGAGAGCCCCATAGTCTTGGATTTGGCTTTAAGGCGAGAGCCCCAGTCTTGCGTATACTTCTTTTCTTTCGACTTGTGTTACGACGGCCTGAGTGCCTTTGTTGTTGGATTTCATCTGTTCCTGTAGGTTAGTTTAAAGACATGTTTGGTACTGACAGTTTCCGCCATCATGCCGTCGGAATAGAACTCACATAAATTACATGTAGCAAGTAATCTACTCAAACATTTTACATGTGGCATATCGGTAGCCTAAATTAGCGTGAAATGAATACCTGAATAAAACGCGAAAAAATGTACGGAAATGTAAAAATATGACCGACAATTGGGAGGGTTACCCCATAAAAAAAATAAAAGAAAAGAAATATATAATTTTAGAAAAATGAAATGAAATGATTTTCCTAAAAAAAAAAAGAAAATGAAAAATGAATGTGCGTGACTAACGAAAATGTCGATTATCGTCTAGAAAACCGAACGCGGCTAGGATTAGGAAATCCAAAACCTCGGTAACTCGGCATATCTTCCGAAACCTCATCCTATAGGAATAGTAAATCATAGACGAACACGAATTAGGAAGGCGCAAGAGCTGGAAATTCTGAGAAACAGCCCGAGGAAGAGGCGCAGCAAGAGCTGCGACTCTTCGAAAGGGTGAAGCTGTTGCTGCGTCATCTCTTGGGCTGATCAGACCTCTGTTAAAATTAGGAAAAGACGAATAGTATATATAGCGAGCTCGGTTGAAGATTTTATTCATTCAATTCTTCCAACGATTCGTCTCTCACATAAAAAATTCTCAAATCCCAAAAAGACTTGCAATATAATGGATGCCTTTGAAAACTGTCTCAAAGAATGGGCAAACGAGTTCACCCATGTTGGGAAACATGATATGGGTGCCTAACACCTAGGGACGATCTTGAGCTTGAAATTAGTGAAAGTTGTAAGGCCCGTCCTAGATGCTTGTCTTGAGTAATGGGACCCTAATTTGCATGTATTTGCCTTTCCTGGAGGCGATATTTGTCCTTTTCCGGAAGAAATAGCTTTCATTTGAGGGGGGGGGGGGGGGGGAACCCAGAAGATGCTCCAGTTATACCCCTTAACTCCCAAGGGTATAAGAACAAATTTAGGGACCTCCTTGGTTTGACCAACGATGAGGTAGACCGTCTTGTAACCTCAAAGGGTGTCCACATGCATGATTTTTTGAATCGATTCATAAATAGGGAAGACCCTTCTGTATCCTATGTTGCAAGGCGCAAGGCCTTTGGGTTTTGCCTTTTGCATGGTTACATCTTCCAAGGCCACATTGACAAGGAGATGAGGGGAGACCCTCTTCTATAGAGCTTGGTGGAGCAAATGAAGCTGCGCAAGAGCCCAGCTTGCCTTTGTCTAGGAGAGATCATTATTCGCCTAAATAATATAAAGGCTAACCGCGAGCTTCCATATCTGGGGAGTCCCGTCATCTTGCAAGTAAGAATATGTGCATTCTTGTTCTTCTTTTTTTTTTGTCTCCTTTTTTTGTTTTTTTTACACTCTTTCTTGAGTGCTCCAGATATGGTTAATGGAGCGCTTGCGATTGATTGAGCCCCCAGTTGATGTGCGTGGGTACCGTGCTCGATCCATTACCATGAGGATTAGGCTCTATATGGTATACTTCTCCAGAATTCACAACTATTGGGAAAATAAGCTGAAAGGTGAAGGTGGACCTTTTATCCGATGGACTGTGCCATGGTGGCACCTTAGGTCGATGACAGGGGTATTTTCGTTGGATCCGACTCGGTCACTTCACGTTCCTGGCTTGGAATTCATGGTATGTATCTTTTTGGAAAGAGTGGTGAGGCAAGTGGGCCTTAGACAGAGGATCCGGAAACTTGATACTGTTCCCAATACTGCCCTGGCTCATACTGCAGAGTCTTGTAGGGAGTGGGCCGCGAGATGGGAACAAAGGAATATGTGGTTCATACCCGTTCCTGTTCATATCTGCGATGAAGGAAAGCTAGTACTTCTGAAGAGTGTGAAAAGCAAAGAAAGCGCGAGCTTGTGGATTCCAAGATTTATGAATCTGGTAAGGAGAGGTCGAAATACTTGACTGAAGGCAAAGAGCAAGCCGGATTCCTAGTCATGCATCCAGCGAAGAAGTCGAGAACTAATCCTGCTGCGAGGGTAGTGATTGATAGACATGGGAAAGCAAGACCTCAAGAAAGAACGTTGATAATAAGGCCTGAGGTAACGCAGGAGCGTCCCCCTTGTGGTCTAGACAAGAAGGATGACAAAGATGACAAAGGCAAAGGCAAGATGGTAGAGTAGCCTTAGTCAGTTTTTTTATTATGTAGTATTAATATTATGTTTGAGTTGTAAAAGATGGGATTTTTAGAATCCTAGCCTTAGCTTCTTATTTTAGCATTTCTTTATATATGAAATATTATTATTATTTATGGACAATGAATAAAGATTTGAGTTAGTGAAGAAACTAATGGTTTTTCTTTTATTGTTATTCTTGTCGAATTTCAAGTGCAAATGCAAATGTCCTTCAATTTACATTTCAAAATAATAGCTCGGTTGAATCTTGTGAAGGATTGCCTACGTATTCATTAGAAAAAATGAAATCAAACCCTGCGCGTAGTTCGAAAAAATGCAAAAGAATAATTGTTCAAAGCAAGAGCTTGTAATGAACTTAGTAAAACGCGGCGTGTGCGTTCATTGCTCCTAAAAGAGGTACAATTCGATTTATTTGATGACATGGGGATTATCCAAATGTCAAAATGCAAGAGCATAGCGATATTTAAGTTCAACTGGCATGGGACCGGTTAATTCCATGTCGCATGAGCGACACGTCGGGTTGCGCGTGGTGCGCTTCCTAGTGCATGCTAAGGGTAGTATCGTTTCAACTGGTCTAGCTTGGTAGGGTTAGCGAATTCATTCCCGTCTAGGTCTGTGATTTTAACTGCAGTCCCTGAGAATATAGATTTGACTAAGAAAGGCCCAGCCCAGTTAGGTTTGAACTTTCCTCGTGGATCGACGGGTAATAGAGCTCTGACTAACTTGAGCACTAAAACTCCTTTTTTGATGTTTCTGGGCTTAACTCGTTTGTTGAATGCTCGTTTGATACGTGCTTGGTATGTATGTACATTGTGTAATGCACGCAGTCTATGTTCGTCCAAGAGGACGAGTTCATCATATCTATCCCTCTTCCAATCAGCTTATGAGATTTGACTTTCTAAGAGAATACGCAAAGATGGGACTTCTAGTTCTACTGGTTGTACAGCTTCCATCCTATAGGTTAAATAGGAAGGAGTGGCCCCAGTGGTGTCCTAACTGAACTGCGATAGCCCCATAACGCGAAAGGTATTTTGTTTGGCCAATCACGGTAATTGTCGATCATTTTCTTGAGGATTGTGACGACATTTTTGTTAGCTGCCTCCACCGCGCCATTAGATTGAGGTCGATAAGGCGAGAAATGATGCTGAGTGATGTTGTATTTGGCTAGCAACTGCTCAGTCTTTATTTGGAAGTGTGATCCATTGTCACTGATGGTTTCATGTGGGCAACCATATCGACAAATGATATTGATTTGTATGAACTTTGCCACATTTTTAGCAGTAAGAGTAGTGTAGGATGCCGCTTTGACCCACTTGGTGAAATAGTCGATAGCTACCAAGATGAAACAGTGACCTCCTGTTCCAGCTGGGTGATCTTTCCGTTGATGTCGATTCCCCAAGTATAAAATGGTCATGGTGTAAAGCAACGAGGGAGGAACATGCTGAACATTCCCGAAGATATGGCAATTGTGGCAGTGTCTGACGTACTTAATACAATCTGACTCTACAGTCGTCCAGTAATATCCTAGACGTGTGATTTTCTTTGCCATCATGGGCCCGCTCATGTGAGGACATCATTCTCCATCATGTACTTCTTCCATCACTTTTTGTGCCTGTGAACGATCAAGGCAACACAAGACAACACCAAGAGGTGTTCTTCTGTACAATTCTCCTAGCAGGAGGAGGTATTGAGAGGCTAGTAAGCGTATGGCGTGTTGTCCCCTCATATTTATCTCTTGTGGGTATGTACCGTTGAGTTTGATGTTTAGAATAGTCTGGAACCAGGGTTCCTCTGGATTCTCTTCTTCGTCCGTAAGTTGGTACACATAGGTCGGTTCTGACCATCGTTCGATGCACAGATGCATATTGATTATGTTGCCTGGCATGTTGATCAAGGCTGCAAATTTCGCAAGAGCGTCTGCAAACTGATTCTCTTCAGGAGGAAGATGTAGATAGGTAACTAGATCAAAGAATTGGGCAACTTGATCTATCTTGGCCTTATAGGGTGCTAGACTTTTACTTCGAATTTTCCACGATCCCGTGACCTGGTTGATTATCAAGGAGGAGCCTCCATGCACTCGAATATTCTTAATGCCTAGACAAAGTGCGGCTTGTAAACTGATAAGACAAGCTTCGTATTCTGCTGCGTTATTTATCACCTCGAAGTCCAGTTTGACAGATAGTGGTATATGCTCGCCTTCAGGAGAAATGAGCAACACTCCTACTCCGAACCCTTTTAAATTCGATGCACCATCAAAGTAGAGGTCCCAAGAGTCTATATAGGTTTGTAATATATCCTCGTCTAGAAATGACCACACATCTATTGTTTGGGTGTCGTTGATAGAATTATCTGCGAAAAACTCAGCGACGACACGTCCTTTTATGACTTTCAGAGGTACATATTTGAGATCGAACTCCAAGAGCATTAAAGTCCATCTTGGTAGACGTCCGTTGAGGACGGGTTTCTCGAAGAGGTATTTGATGGGGTCATTTTTGGAGTACACCTTGACCGAGTAGCTAAGCATGTAATGACATAGCTTCTTTGTTGCCCGCACAAGAGCGAGGCATGTCTTTTTGAGAGGTGTGTATTTGCACTCATATTCTAAGAACTTCTCACTAAGGTAGTAGAATGATCTTTCTTCTTTCCCGACAGTTTGTGCGAGCATAGCTCCCATGGCCGTTTATGTGACTGTGAGATATAAACCAAGAGGTTGATCTCGTTGGGGAGGCATTAACACTGGTGGTTTTGCTAATTCTCCTTGATTCTGTCAAACGCCTTTTGGCAATCATCATCCCACATGGTATGATCTGTTTTCTTTAGCTTCTTGAAAATAGGTTCACAGATAATAGTGAATTTCGATGTGAACCGACTCACATATTGTAATTTGCCCAAGAAACCTCTAACTTCCTTCTCTGTTTGGGGTTGTGGCGTTTCGGTTAGGGCCTTGATCTTGGATGGATCAATCTCTATTCCTTCTGACTGACGACGTGTCCAAGGAGTTTGTCTGAAGTTAATCCGAATGCACATTTCTGAGGGTTGAGTCTCATGTTCTATTTGCGCAATCTAAGAATGAACTTCGAAGATTATCAATATGCCCTTTCCTATCTTTGGATTTGACAATCATATCATCTACGTATAACTCCACTTCTTTATGCATCATGTCATGCAATAATGTAGTTGCGGTACATTGGTACGTGGCTTCAGCATTAATTAGTCCAAATGGCATAACCATGTAGCAGTATGTGCCCAACGGATTGATGAAAGCTGTTTTATGCATGTCTTCTTCAACCATTTTGATCTGGGTATACCCGGCATATCCATCCATGAAGGATAACAATTCGTGATCAGTTGTGTTATCTACCAATATGTCGATATGCGGTAGAGGGAAGTCATCTTTGGGACTTGGTTTGTTTAGCTCTCCCTTCCTTTTTCGGTACAGGAAGTACGTTAGCCACCCAGTCAGAATACTCGGAAATTTTGATGAATCCGGCCGTGAATTGTTTATCGAACTCTTCTTTGATCTTAAGAGCCCATTCAGTCCTCATCCGACAGAGCTTCTGTTTTACCGGTTTGAAACCTGGCTTGATTGGAATTCGGTGCTCTGCGATGTCTCTGTCGATCCCTGGCATGTCTTTATAAGACCAAGCGAAAACGTCTTTGAACTCGTGTAGAAGGTCTACGAAGCTGGCCCTCTCAGTCGGATTCAGGGTTGTCCCTATTCTAAGTTTTCGGGATTCTAGCTCGGTCCCTACGTTGATGGGTTCAGTGATTTCTATGACTGGTGCCCCTTTCCCCTCTTGCAGTATTTATTTGATTATATGGGGAGGTAATTCAATAGAGTCTAGGTCTGGATTATCCTCATTGCCATCATAAACAGAATTGCATTCAGAAAAAAAAATGATTAAGCAGAATCAAATTTATTCATATTAAATTTTGAAAACAACTGAAATAAAGAGGTCATCTGCTCAGTAGTCAGAGGCGGTAAAGGAATTGTCGCTGGGACATTTTCCAAATTGCTGCTATGTTAGATGTAAGGCTAGGAGAAATAAAGGGATGAGGAATGACAGCAGGAGGAGACTCTCTAACGACTTTGCTAGATTCTGACTCGGACTCCGATTCTAACTCAAATTCGTTGTTGTCTGGTTCTTCTTTGAACATCTCTCCTTCTCCAGTAGTGACTTTGAAGAGTTTCCCTTGGTTGTTGGTCAATTTGATCGACTTTGTCCATCCTTTTGGTTGGTTTAAGCCAGCGTCATTGATTAACGCATTAGGGTTGAAATGATTGTCTTGAAGTATCATGGTAATGATCTCATCCTGTGCACCTCTGACGAATCGATCTTCTCCAAATAAAAGGCTAACTGCTTGTTCGTCTAAACAAGGTGTCTAACGACTTTTGACAGTAGGAACCGTTTCTGAGGGAATAAAGTAGTAATCGTGGAAGACTTCGATTCCATCTAATTGTATTCCTCTGTAGTGCCAAAGCTCAGGAAACCCGTGAAAGTATTCTTGGCTTCCTTCCTTAACGAAATATCCGTTTAGAGTACGGAGATAAGGCTGCATCTGGATTCCCTTACGATTTTGCCCTTGAGTAAGCATTTCTAAGGTTTCCTCTTTAGTGGGTTTGTACCCTAATCCCAATGGTATCTTTCTAGAGTTCCCTTCTGTTGGACCAATTTTATAGTTTTGACAATACTAGCATTTACTTGATAATGTGCTTTAGTTGATATATCATATGCATATAATTGTGTGCTTTAGTCTTATCATAGCTAACAAGAATTATAAGAAAGGAGATCAAAGTTATAGGAGCTTAAGGCATAACTTTGAAGATTTCTATAAGACAAAGTAATAGGAGCTTGAGGTATAACTTTGGAAGCTCATATGCAAAGTTATAGCTACTTTGGTTATAACATTGAAGAAACAATTCAAGCAAGATTTACTTTAAATAACACAAGACTCAAGATGGAGGGTCTTTGTGATCAAGATGAAGAGATGATCCGTATACTGAAGATCTTTGTGAAGATTAGATAGTATAGGCCGTCATTCGGTAACTATTCCATTAGAGTGATTTTATGTTTGTAAAGTTATAACTATTTCACTTATAATTTTACATACTAAGTTCAAAGTTATAGCTATTTCACCTATAACTTTGGATGATAAAGTTGATGCATGATTTTATAAATAAATCTTTTAAATGTTTTCAAATAGAGAAAGAGTCTTTTTATATTTATCAAAAGTTTTAATAGATAATGTATTTATGAGATTCTATTGGTTAGTAATACAACTTATGAGTTGTCATGCTACCTAGGGTTTCTAATACATTTTATCTCAATTTTTTGTTAACCTAATAAGCCCAGCTAGTGTTTGTGCCACCTAGGGTTTCGTGAAACCTAGGGTTTGTGCCTCCTAGGGATGCGTGATGAAGAGATAAACGGCCTCTATGGCACGTTTCCTTCTTTATATCAACCTAGGATTCTAATAATATCTTTACAACAATATTTTGAGATATTAAAGATAAATATATATTTCTTAAAGAAAAAGCTAGGGGTTTAGATTTTATATCTCCTATGCTTCTACTATAAATACTCCTTCCATCTCAATCATTCAACACGACTTTATATACAATTGAGAGAATTTTAAAAATTGTTGTAAACAAACTTTGAGCAAAATATTTATTATTTTTATTGTTTCTTTTTCGAAAAAACTCGTGCATCAACTATTATCAATCGCTCGCGTGAAATACGATATTGGATAATAGTACATCACATAATCTTACTTATTCTTTAACGAGAATCTTTGTGAGTTATATTGTACGTTCTTATTTACGTAAGATATTATAGAGTATTTAGCGATACTCACCTTGAGTTATAATCATAGTTGATTATGTTGGAGTAAGTGTCCTCCACAATAGTGCATTTATATAATAAATCTCATTTGGAATATACGTGGCATGATTAGTATATTTTGATACTCCACGTTAGTTGATTAACGTAAATCGGTAATGCTTTGCTGACTAGAGTTTGACGTTATTGTCGTATGACGACGGTAATCAACTGATCCCTTTAGGTCACACCTATAGGATGAGACCCAAATAGAATACTAATTATATGTATACGATACAGTTTGATTAGTCTTTTACATATAAATTTTATATATGTTTGGTTACGAGAGTTATTTGTTGGGAATTGAGTTAGGAACTCATTTCACTTAAGTTTATTAGTCAATTATACGATAACTGACTGAATAAATTTTACGTCTTATTTTAATACGATTAAATAAGTTTTAATTTATTGATTATTCGTTAATCATTAAATTAGTTGAGGTTGTGCATATATTTTGAGGTAGAGGTAATTAGTTAATTAAATTTCCAAGGAGTTGTAAAATAAATTAACCAGTCATTGGGGGACCCATTATATATTGATATAATGGTAAAATATCACTTAAAAGTTAAGTATATATAATTTGATTCATATAATTGTTACATGATCAAATTAACACTTAATTATACAAGACAATTAAGCATATGATTAATAAGTATTTGTGAGACAAATATCAAAAATCAAAATGGTCCATTATGGACTCAAGTGGACCGGTTTTTGAGTAGAGAAAATCATTAGTGACTTTACTCTACCAATTCCACACTCCACCATTTAGTAATGATATGTTATGACACATGATCATTATCAATTTCTAACCCACACTCAAGCTATTTGCATGTGAATTAAATAAGAAGAAAAATCACCCTTTTGGGGCTTGTGATGTGCCGGCCAAATGCTCTTTAAAGAGCATTTTGGTTGCTCATTTTTCTTTACCAATTCATTCACTTGCTTTCATATCTTCTCTCTACACAACCTCTCACTAAACTCTCTAAAACTAATATTCCTATTACTAGAGTAGTAATAAAAGGTTATATTAGTTTCTTCTTATCTCTATATTTTTCTAGTCTAAATTTATAGTGATAGTTTGGGTTTAGTCTTGGGTGCAACAAGAAGGAGACCTTCTACTTTGGAGGTTATTTTATGGAGGATCATCCACTTAATTTCATGCTCAAGAACAATAAAAAGGAGTTCTTATTGTGCCCATATTGAACTGAAAATACCCCATGTAAGGATGTTTTCGTCTTATCTTTTCTTTTATGCTTTTATATTTGCATGCATGATAACTAGATCCTAAATCATTAAGTTAATGTAATTTAATGAAATAATTAGAGGAGTCTAATTAAAGGATTAGGACTTTCATGTGGTATCAGAGCTCAATTGTTACATGCATGTCGATTTTAGGCATTAAAATCGAGTTATACGATAACTTGGGTAAAATTGAAAATTTGTGTTCAAAGTTGGTTTGCACGAAATTTTTGATTTTCATGCAGACCTACTGACCTCAAAATGGTTGTGGTCAAATTTGGTGATTTTATGGATTAATTTGCTATTTATTTTGCTTTATGGCCTTTAAATCATGTTAAGATGCATATTTTATGTTAAAAGTTAACTAATAATAGTTGCATATTGATTCTGGCCATGAAATTTTGATATGACCTTACATGCATGTTTTACATACTGTATGTAAAATTTCGTGACTTTTAATTAAGTTTTGCATGATGATTGATGTTTATAAGATAAAAGTCAATAAAGTGAGATTATTATGATCATAAAATTGAAACGTCCTTTTCTGGTCTTGAAAATTTTTGGTACATTGTATAATCTGATTTATATCATCTTGGTGAAATTTTATAATTTGTTTCACTATTTTACTATATTTAATGATTTTTATTTGATAAAACTCTTGAATACTATGTTATTTGTTCATAAAATTTATTCAAAATTTTTGGGAAAATTTTTCTGTGTTTTAGAGTTCCTTGAAATGTTCTAGAATGTACAAAATTTTTGGTTTCAAATTTTTATGATTTTTATATTTTATTTTGGGTTTACTTCATAAATGTTATGATTAAACCTCTATATTTAGCAAATACGATCAATTCAAACTAATTAAATACAAACAAAGTTAGTGGAGACTAATTTTGAGTTCTAAATCAGTTTAGATAATTATTTTGAGCTTAAATACGATTTAAGTGTTGATTAGTGATTTTTAATGGTTAAAAATCGATAAAATCCATAAAACCGAGCTAGAATGAGCATGATAAGAATTAAGGGCGATTTTGGTATGATTTTTACAGCATTTTATTTATGTTGTTATTGTTGAATGAATGAATGTCATTTATTTAATTTTTAATGCAAATTGTACCTAGTATGGCCTAGATTATTTTAATCGGTACTACTCGTAATGTAAGGGACTACCGATTCGGTTGTAATTTTATTTGCGATCTAGTATCGCCGTTTGTAATAATTTAATTTCATTTTTAGATCAAATGTATAATAGGAATTTTATTTGTATCTTTTTGTAATTAATTATTATAAAGACGGAGATTCCCGAAGTCGGTGTTCCAAAAGACGGTGCCATGAAGAGGCAAGGGGCCAAGGAGTTGGTTTCCGATTTTGTAATCTTCTAGTTAATTAGATTAGCTAGGTGGCCATACTAGGATTTATTATTTGCTTGCTTTATTTTTCCGCTCATGCCAAAATCGCCAACATGCATCTTTATTTCTCGATTGTTAATTCAAAGTTATTCAAAATTCACCGACTTAGTTCGCTTATAGGGAATTAATAACAAAATTGACAAGACCTCTCACATAACTTAAAAATTGAGGTTTAGCCTTACCAATTGAAGCACCTATGAACCCCGTGTTCATTAGGGCTACAACGCTCGTGGGTCCCTTTTTACCTCGGGTAAGTAGGGTGATGCGATCACAAGCCAAAATTGGATTGGACTCAACGAGATAAGCGTTATCTTGGGACTAGGAGATGGATTTAGTTGAAATCCGTCAACCAAGAGTTCTAAGTGTAGAATTAGTCAAGTATTGACTTACAATTTTAGATAAAGGTAGCACACGATGACTATTTTTGTCTAAAGATGGGCCTTGGAATCACTTATGTAATTTCGTGAGGGGTCATTATATGAGTGACTTGTTTAAAATTGTTTTTACAAGTAAATTATATATAAGCAATGAATGTTTATTTTCCGTTGAGATTTATTTTATACGCGCAAATGACATATATTCGATATCCTTCTATGAACTTGTAAATCCGTTCAAATCGTGGAAAGGGTTTCCATTATTTTATACGGTAGCATTTTGATTGCGATCTCCGTTTAAACCACCGTAGCTAAAGACAAAATGAATTTTATCTTTTGATCCTCATATTCACCATTGCAAATGTCTCTTATGAAGAGTAAATGAATAAGTCACACTTAGTCAAAAACGTTTTGATTTTTAGTGACGTCTTATCATAACAATGGTACATCAATTTTTCCGCTCCAACGAAAATATTTTAATTTTTGGTATGTCGTCATAATGCTCCTTATCGAGGCTTACCTCAAAAGAGGCCAAATCAGTTGGGACGACTAGGTTAATCGATTTATCTAAAATCGTGAATAACCAAATACCGTAGTCACTTCATGAAAGGTTTATCCTTTTGAATGTAAAACCATGAATGAAATGAAGAATAGTCTTCACAATAATTCTAATATACTTGTCTAAGTAGAGATTAATGAAAGTGAGTGGGAGCACTAAGAATGATGTTTATATTCTTAATTGTTAAGACGAGGATCAAGAGTAGGTTGGCACAAGTTTGGCACAAGGCAAGGGAAAAAGGCAAGACTATTTTGAATAGCAAAGTCAAAACCCAAGCAAGGTGTCAAACCCAACTTTTGACGATTCTATTTTACAGTGTAGGACACAAGAAAAGAATCTGCCCCAAGTTTTCTAAAGAGTTAGAAATTGGGTGTACTATTTTCACCCATAATATCTATATGATCGACATTTATTTGCTAAATGCAATTTTTGGGTATTAGATACCTATTATGGTTTTCATCAATGTATTCAATGCATATAATAATGATTCGTGCGACGAGTAACCATGATTAAATGTCGACCTACAAGGGAAATATAACTATTGTAGTTTTATTTCTATAGAGACATATAAAATTTATAATGTGATCAATCTAGTTTTGGATTTAGAGGTATACTTTAATAAACGTTATTATGTACATGACCTCTAAATAAAGAATATAGTATCCACTTTAGTGTACGACACAAGTGTTTCACTTTTGTGAATAGAACAAGCGTTGTATCTTTTTATGCCTATACTTGGTCAATGGTTATACCATACCAATCAAAGGTAATTATATTCTTGACATAAACTAGTAATTACTTGTCATATAGATTGTAAAGGCTCAAAATTGGTGACCCTAATCTAATCTTAATTCTGGATTGTGTAGCACATTAAGAGGCTAGTATTGACAACTATCCCTAAACCATCTGATTTTGAATCTTATGGTGCGTGTGAATCTTGTATTCAAGGCAAGATGATTCGTCCCCTTTTTATTTAAAAGGAAATCGAACTAGTGAGTTATTGGCCCTATTACATTTGAATATGCATGGTCCAATAACCAACACAACCAGAGATGGTTATGACTATTTCACTTTATTTATCAACAATTTAAGTAGATATTACAATTGATTCTACTTAATGAGGTGCTATGAGAAATCTTTGAAAAGTTCAAAGAGCTTCAATGTGAAGTAGTTAATCACCAAGAGTATTAGACCAGGACTTACGAGTAAATCGTAACTGTAAATATATAAGTATTGACTTTGATTTTCACCAAAAGTATTGTGAAATAGTTTCACGAGTTAATTTCTCTAACACACATTATGAGATAAGGTGTTGTTGCATAGAAAAACAGAACCTTATACGATATGGTTTTGTCTTTGTAAAGTCAAAATGAGCCATTTGATTAACCTTGGAATCTTAAATATTTTGTCTGCTATTTCTTTTCCCACCATATCAAAGCACATTTATAACAGTCGGATTTTATTTCATATACGATATGGATAGGTAGCGTACCTAATTTATAAGTTATCCGAATGAAACAAGTGCTCAATAGTCCTACATTGACCACGAGAACAAAGCGTTTGTGACTCGTGATGCTGTCTTTCAATAAAAATATGATTATTTCTTGATAAGACAGAGTGAGAGAAAATGTTTCAAGAGCCACAAAACTAAGCAAATGGTTCGGAAAAAGTTTCCTCATTGCTTGTTCAGTAGTAGTTTCTTCGGAACCTAAGAGGTCAGGTGTAGTGATGAATTCTAATCCGTGACTTATAAAAGACTGTTTCTAGTCCCAACTTCTTACTATGGCTTAGAGTCATGCGATTCGTAATGGACTTTATGCGTGATGGTCAGGTATATGACCTGGTAAATTTTAATTGAAGAAGTACGACCTCTTCAATGTAAATTGATTTTTAAGATCGAAATTTGCATGGATGAACATTAAAATGTTTTCAAAGATAAATTGGTAGGCAAAGAGTTTTGCACCAACCTTAATTCTTTGATCCATTCGAATATACTTAGCGATTACAGCATATCATAATAGTATGATGTCAATTGGACCTCAAGAACCACCTTCATGAATACGATTCTAGAAGAGGTAGTATATTTTATATTCACCTGTGGGTTCGTAGATCCTAACTATCCTAAGTTAATTTTCAAGCTTAATAGGATGTCTTAAGTAAGCACTAAAGAGTTGGAATTGGTGTGTCAATCATGTCATAATATATTTCTCGATATCTCGAGGAATTATGTTTATACATGAAGTTTAGTGGGAGTAATATAGTTTTCATCAGTCTTATATGTGGAGACATATTGATCATTTTAGATGATTGAAGATTTTGGAGAAGTAGAATACATCTTTTAGATATCTGGATTTATGGAGATAAATCTAAAAGGATATTAGCATTGAGTCAAAATTCTTATATTGATAAGATCTTTGACTAGTTCAAGGAAGTTGAACACATGATAATTGATTCCTTTTACTTCCGCTGCGGGATCAATTATATACGCTGTGATGTATACTCAATCCGACATTTCGCATGCTTTGAGCATGATGAATCATTTGCAATCAAATCCAAGTGAAAGGTACTTGATAGCCATAATGAACATCCTTAGTACTTGCGAAGGACTAAAAGATATGTTCCATGTGTTTGGAGTTTAAAATGAGTTGCGTGTAAGGGTTACACAGACTTCAGTTTCCAAACTGATCAAAGTGATTTGAAATCACGAGTTGGCTGTGTTTTATAGAAGAGTTCCAAGCAGAAAAGACTATTGGAAAGGTTCCACGTAGGAATGACATTTTAAAATATAAATGTCATGTATCCGCTGGAATTGTTCCAGGCAGTTTATCATTGCGGATTTCACAACGGAAATAGAGTACATTGCATCATATGATGATGCATATGAAAGTAGCTTGGATTTGACAGTATTGGAGGGACTAGAAGTAGTTCCTATAGTTGTATATCCTAACCCATGATATTGGTAAAACAGTGGGAGCTACATTTAGGCCTAGTGTCCTAAGTCTAGATTCAAACCTAGACACGTACTCAGAAAGTTTTATGTAATATGAAATTACGTAGACAAAAAGAAATAGCGATCAGAACGATGGGAGAGATGCAAGTATTGCTAATCCATTTGCTATGCTTTTGCAGGCTGAACATGATAGTCATGTCATTTCAATGGGATTGAAATATGTACCTGAATTGCTAGAGATTATGAGATATGAAATTATTGATAACGTATCAATTTTTCCAAATATTAGATAATCGCATTCATTGTTAGAGTTTCTTTAAAAACTCCTTATTTAGTTTGACTAAATTTTAATACTTTGTTTATCCAAATTGGTTGAAAGAAAAGTTGAACCCAATTCAAGTGAACAGGATGAACTTAGTGTTTTGTCCCTAGTCACTCATTTGAGGTGACGTCTCGAAGTGACTAGATTGTAAGTCGATCGATGGTTGGTCAGCACCATGGGGTCATGGAGATGACTGGTCGTTTACATAGACAGACTGTGGAGACACTCTGTCGGGCAGTGACCATAATAGTGTCCCTTATCAAAATTGTTGAATCCTGGTCGTGGCGGGGATTTCTATTTTATTCCTATGAGTCGATTCTTTAGACTAGCGAACATTTACCTGAGTCGGTGTAGTTTCCGATTGAGTTTGGTTTTTGTCCTAGGTCGTGCCGTGAAAGGAGGCCGATGGACATCTTCTGGGTCATGGTGATCTGCATCATACAGTGTAAGATGGGTCAACAGGAATTGTCCACCCACGTTGGGTATTAACATCTTCGGGCCACTCGAGATAGTAACTGGAAGGGCGTGGCACGCTCGGAAGAGATCTCTGGTATAGTTTTGCCGGTCAGACAGTTGCTCTCCCAGATCGAGAAAACCACTCTATTTATATTTTTAAATTGCAAGTGCGACCTGTAAGACACCTTGCAATGAGTGGGAGGATGTGACGCAAAAGAGACTAGAGAATCGGTAGCACACAACTTGTCAAGACAAGTGGGAGAAATTGTAGGAGGAGGAGTCCTCCGCAATAGTGTTGCTACATGCACAACTTGTATCGGACAAGTGGGAGATTGTTGGAGTAAGTGTCCTCCACAATAGTGCATTTATATAATAAATCTCATTTGGAATATACGTGGCATGATGAGTATATTTTGATACTCCACGTCAGTTGATTAACGTAAATCGGTAACGCTTGGCTGACTAGAGTTTGACGTTATTGTCGTATGACGGCGGTAATCAACTGATCCCTTTAGGTCACACCTATAGGATGAGACCCAAATAGAATACTAATTATTTGTATGCGATACAGTTTAATTAGAGCATTACATATATTTGATATGTACGTTTAGTTACGAGAGTATTTATTGGAAATTGAGTTGGGAACTCATTCCACTAAGTTTTATAGTATTCAATTAATACATAACTTACTAAATCAATTTTTTACGTCTTATTTTAATACGATTAAATAAGATTTAATTTAATGAGTAATCGTTAATTCATTAAATTAGTTGAGGTTATGCATATATTTTGAGGTAGAGGTAATTAGTTAATTATATTTACAAGGAGTTGTAAAATAAATTAACTGGGCATTGTGGGATCTATTATATATTGATATAATGGTAAAATATCACTTAAAAGTTAAGTATATAATTTGATTCATATAATTGTTACATGATCAAATTAACACTTATTTATACAAGATAATTAAGCATATGATTAATAAGTATTTGTGAGACAAATATCAAAAATCAAAATGGTCCATTATGGACTCAAGTGGACCGGTTTTGAGTAGAGAAAATCATTAGTGATTTTACTCTACCAATTCCACACTCCACCATTTAATAATGATATGTTATGACACATGATCATTATCAATTTCTAACCCACACTCAACCTATTTGCATGTGAATTAAATAAGAAGAAAAATCACCCTTGTGGGGTTGTGATGAACCGGCCATATGCTCTTTAAAGAGCATTTTGGTTGCTCATTTTTCTTCACCAATTCATTCACTTGTTTTTGCCATGCTTCTTACTAAAACTTCTTCGCTCCACAACTCTCCTAAATACTAATATTCTCTAAGTATTACTAGAGTAGTAATAAAATAATATTAGTAGAATTTATCTTACTTATTATCTTGTTAATAATAAGATGAGATTATTTGGGTTTAGTCTTGGGTGCAACAAGAAGGAGACCTTCTACTTTGGAGGTTATTTTTGGAGGATCATCCACTTAATTTCATGCTCAAGAACAATAAGAAGGAGTTCTTACTGTGCCCATATTGAACAAAAAAATCCCAATGTAAGGATGTTTTGGTCTTATCTTTTCTTTTATACTTTTATATTTGCATGCATGATAACTAGATCCCTAATCATTAACTTAATGTAATTTAATGAACTAATTAGAGGAGTCTAATTAAAGGTCTAGGACTTTCACTTTGATCCTCCTCCAAAGGTATCTGTTGGGAGTGCATTACCCTCCATAGAACCAAGCTGTGGCCTGTGTCAGGGAGTGCCACTATTGCCTCCTGACTAGGCTCTTCCTCCTCACTCACCACTTCTTCAACCTCAGGCTTATCCCTTTCATACTCAACTAGACCTTCTTTTTCCCAAGTCTCAACCTCCATTATATTTAAGGTCTTCTTAGAAGGGCAATCCTTCCGGAAATGTCCATAACCCTGACATTGGAAGCATCTAATTCTATTCTCAATCAATGAAGTGCTTGGCTTCTGACCCATGATGCCCTTTCCCTTGTCTAAGGTAGGTGGGGGTGCTGTCTTAGGGGTATCCATGGTTCTCAATCCACTGTAAGGTCTGGTTTGAAAAGGCCTAACAGGTTTTGGTGTAACAGACTTAGTCTTCCCTATCTTTTCAAATCTCAGAGATAAGTTAACAATATCATCAAATGACCACAGAGGTTGCATCCTAACCTTGTTAGCAATGCTCTTATCTAGACCCTCTAAGTACCTAGCAATCCTTTGCTCAGGTTTCTCATTTATATCACACTGCAAGGTGAGCTGTTCAAACTCTCTCAGATAAGATTCAACAGGTTTGTCTCCTTGTTTCAACTTAGACAACTTAATAAACAGATCCTGGGTGTAATCCTTAGCAACAAATTTATCTAACAGTTTCTTTTTCAGTTTGGTCCAGGATTTGATGGGTTCTTTTCCTTCCCTAGCCCTTAACCCTTTCATGGTTTCATACCAAAGAGAAGCATACCCTTTCAGTTTAAGGATGGCTACTTTAAAAGACTTAGAATCATTATATCCTTTGTACTCAAAGATTCTTTCTACTTCTCTTAACCATTCTAACAAATCATCAGGATTAAGACTACCAGAAAACTCAGGGATGTCTACCTTAAGATGCTTGTCTATGTGCCTGTGGATGGAAGCCCTGCTCCTTGTTGAGTCATCTGAGTCTGGATACTCTTCATCATCAGGTGGCCTTCCTCTGCCTCCTCCTTGGCCTCTTCCACGTCCTCTGCCTCTTCCTCCAGCAAACAACTGGTTGCCTATTACCTGATCCAGGGCTCTGGTTAGGGTGGTTACAATCCCAGCCAGGTCCTCCATCTTTGCTTCTACTCCTGCCAGTCTCTCTTCACTCATTGGGCTATTTGTGTGTTTTTAAATGTAGTTAGGGAAAATGAACTCACTAAGACTCTCAACCAAAGCTCTGATAACCAATTTGGAGTGTAAACTACTAAGGCTTGTGAGTTTAAGAGAAGTTTAACTAAGCTTACTTAAACTGAAAACAAACACAGACAGAAATGGAGGTTGTTTTAGAGAGAGTGGTTTATATTAACTAAAGTTCAAAGGATATGACTTAGAGAAACTTCCCTACATCAAAGCACAAGAGAAGGGACTCAAAGACTAGTTCTAAGACAGGTTTAAAGTGTTACAGCAAAGCACAAACACCCTAGACTAGACTCAAACAGCAAGCAAGCTAATCACAGCAAAGCACAGATTTAACTTGCCTCACAAAGCAAGACACTGATCAGACACCTTGAAGATGTATCAGGCTTGACTCAAACTACAGCTCTTAGCACAAGTTTGAAAGTTTTGAGGGATTTCTCAAAGTTAATTCATTCATAAAAGTCTGATTAAAACAACATACAAAGACCTATTTATATAGGGAGGCTGATATCTTGTAATCCATTGGATGTACAGATCATCCAAGGGCCAGTTTAGGATCTAAACTACTACAACAGATACTAATTAAGAGCCTCACAATAGGACGAGCTTAACAACTATAAAGTACAGACATAAAACACAAAAACAATCTGAACAAAAAGCAATAAAGCAGTTTTTGGAGTTTTCCTGAAATGGAAATCTGTTGCTCTGGTTGTCTTGCTGCCTTGCCTGGATGTCTTGTTGCTCCTTGGGACTCCCTACTCTTATTAGGACTTAGATAAACCTGCCTTGGATGAGGACAAGTTGACTTAAACAAAAGGAAAGCCACAATCTGAACTTGTACTTTCTCTACTTTAATGTTCATTGGACTCTAACTTGGGCTGCTTGTTACTTCAGTTTTTGCTAGACTTCAAAAGGGATTATCCTGGACAAACTTGTTGATTAGGGGGTTGGCTTTATGGTAGGCCATGGTGGGGGTGGTTGGGATGCTCTGGTGTACCTCCTTGGTGTTGGGTTTGCTAACTGGTCTGCTGAGCTCTGACTGGTATTGTTTCTGTCTTGTGTGGGGAGTGTGCACTGTATTGGACCTTGGCATGACTTGGCAAGCCCTGGACTATCTTCCTCAATATCTTGGCTTGGTTTGGCTTGAAGTTGGCTTGCCATGACTTGTTGTTTAGACCTTGTGACTCGAGCTTCCATCTGAGGGGGTCAGGCTTGTCTTGCTTGTGGCTTGATCATCAAGGCCCCTTGGGTGAGCTCCTGCTGCACTATAGCTCCTGTTTGTGATATTCCCATTGACTTCCGCCCCAGCTTGGGAGCGAATTGGAGGAACATGCTGTTGTGTGTTGCCTTACAGATCATAGAGCGGCATCATTGGAGCTGGGAAAGGGAGAGCCATGTCCGCGTGACAATATCAAGAAGAAGTCCAAGAAGGACAAAGGAGCTCGCACATACTCAAGTGATTCATAAGTGGAGCTAGACTCTAAGAAATTATCGTATGTGTGGAGAAAGAAGTCGGAAATTAACGCAGCTGAGGGTACTTCCGCAAGTCAAAGGCCTGACGGTGGCCTTGTCATGAAACTATTTGGTTATTAGCCGGGTTTGCAACCCCGTGCAACTTGTAACAAACAATTTCTTGCGTTTTCGTTAGACAATTAGACAATTAGACAATTAGACTATTACGATATAATCCGTAGTTTAGATGAACAATTTATTTTTCCTGCTAGACTTTATTTTGGTATTTTTTTGGGTATCGTTTTGTATCGTTTTTGCAGGAAAGAGAAGCGGAAACCAATTGCTAAAAGTCGAAGGAGGGGAATTCAAAACGATCGATTAAACTGAGGATCATCGAAAGAAAATCACTCGATCGAGTAAATCAGATCTACTCGATCGAGCATTCCTGTCTGACAAAAGTCCTCGATCGAGTACAATTTCTACTCGATCGAGCAAACTAACCTACCTGTATAAGAGAAGTCTTCGATCCCCTTTCAATTTACTCGATCCCTATTCCCCTTTGTCTTTCCTCTTTCGAATTTACTGCATAATCTTACGTGCAATTCATTTTAGTATCCAAATTAATTGTGGGCGGATACAACTGCTTTGAAGAGGTGATGTTAGCTCCCCAATTTGATGCTGGTTTGGGGAAGCTTTGTTTTGTGAGTTCTTCTGTTCGTTTATTTTCTCCATTCCTTGTTTGTATTTCATTCCTTAGGAACATGAATTAGGTTGTTTTTTTCCCTTCCCCTTATATGCTGTTGTGCTATAGCCAATGAGCACATTGTCTGTTTTGGTTTGGGGAGGTGTTTTGCATCCTTTTGCGTCTGCATTTGCATTTGTATTGCATTCACGTTTACAATTCATGTTAATTAGAAAAAATTTGAAAAAATCAAAAATATCACGTTTATTTTTGCATATAGTCGAGTCGGATTGGAGTCTTGTTCGTGATGAAATTGCACTACAAGTCTATTTTATGCTATTCCTTGCACCATTCTTGACTTACGTAGTAAAATCGAAGTAGTGAACTATTGAATTTTGTCTTGGAATTTAAATTTGATTATTAGACTTGACTCAACATTTTGGCAAACTACTTATATTTTCTGAGTTTTAGAGCCTATAACTGGTGACATCTATGACCAGTTCATCTAGGAATGAGAGTAGTTACTCCCCACATCTCGTGTCATTTGCTTGTATATGAACTTTGATTTCTTATTGCCTGCACGCATTGGGTTTGTGGTCGGTATTACGTGTTTTGAGAATATTTGCATCTCCCTTTTCCTCATTTTACCCCATTAACTCCACATAAAGCCATATCTGCCTGTTGCCCTTAACTACATCCTAAACTGAGCCTACCTTTGCCGAGCTAGTTTAGTAGTCGAGGTATATTTTACCGTTGTGTCAGTTTTTGGCTCGTCTTCATTGATTGGGTTTTTTTGTGAGAAAAAGAAGAGAAGTGCTTAATAGTGCCTCGATCGAGCAACTTGTAGCTCGATCGAGTAGATGTTGTGTTTTGTTGCCTCGATCGAGTGACTGATTCCACTCGATCGAGTGGTTTTCCTCAATCAGCCAAGAAAAGAAAAGAAAGAAAATGAAAAAAAAAATGAAAAATATGATGAGAAAAATAATTGGCTGAAGTTTCAGTTATCTACACCTCCTATGATAGTTGGAAGAATGGAACGAGTTCTATTGCGGTCTTGTTAGGAACTAGCTTGGCTATTCACCCTAACATTTCCATTAATTGTTTTGCCCCTTCTTACCAATTAGCCTCACATATCCGTATCTTTGCGAATGTTCGGCACGTGATTGTCCTTGAACGGTGGTTATGCGTGTGTACGGTGCTTGAATCATCTTTCATATTAGTTAGCAATGCATGTTGTGTCGGTCGTAGTCTAGGTGAGTGACTATATTTTCTTCTCTCTTTCTTATACGTAATTACTCACCATTTGCTTGTTGAGAGAAGAGTGACCCGTGAGAGTCCGAATTTGGTTGAGTCTTGCAAGGTCGAAAGTCTAATTTATTTCCAAGATTGTATAAATTCGTTCGCTTTCGTATTAAGCTTTGTAGCGATTGAATGAGTGCATTAAACTGTTTAGCATTGACTTGTAGCTAGCATTCCCCTAGGTTTATTTAGTTCCATATAGCTGCATTTAGTTTGCTTGAGGACAAGCAAAGGTTTGGTTTGGGGAAGTTTGAGGCGAGTATTTTATATAGACTTTTTAGTCCATTTATGCACGCATTTCTATGTCATTTAGGTGATATTGTATCACTATATGCCCCTATTTGGCTACTTTGTACTTTCAATACCATTTTGTAGGTACAAGCTACGTAGTAGCGGAAACCGAGCCAAAACAGTCCACTTTCCATGCATTTAGGAGAATGGAAGAAACGGGACAGAAGCTCTTGCATGGGAAAGCGTGAAACCGCGCACAATCAAGTCCAAAGCCATGACTCACACTATGTGCTATGCCAGAAGACCTCGATCGACTATACATTTGATCGATCGAGGAGAGTTGAAGTGAAGAGTTGCTCGATCGAGCTGTCATGTGCTCGATCGAGTGATAGCCGTTGAAGAGGTGCTCGATCGAGTAGAATTGCTACTCGATCGACCGATATCCTCGAATAAAAGCCTCGATCGAAGGGTATTTTCCCTCGATCGAGTGGAATCCATAATGGGCCTTAAGTCCATAGCTTAATTAGGGTTTAGAGTCGTGTTATGCATTATAAAAGACTCTTATTTACGTCATTAGAGGAGGCGACTTATCGTCGATCATTCATTCATTAATCTTTCACCAGTAGTTTCTGAACTTTACCTTTAGTTTACATTCGAGTTTTTATCGACGTGGATTTGTTCTTTACGCCGGATTGCTAAGATTGTAAACTCTTTCTCTCCTTTATTCTTAATCTTTATTTTAGTCTTAATTATTGTTTACTCTTTTTAATTGTTGCGTTATTATTGTTTATGCTTGTTAATTACGATTTTATTATGTCTATCGTCATATGTTCAATCGTCTTTGTTAGCGTCGTTAATAACATGAGTAGCTAATTCCCTAGTATGTTAGGATGAGGGAAACTGTAGTAGAGGCATGTTAGGATAGATTATTTTAGTTAGTCTTGAATATGAGAATCAATCTAAGCAATTTAATTGAGGTTAGTCGAATGAGTGCACGCAGGAGACTAGCTAGGTAGTTAACCCCGACCTGGATCGAGAGATTGGAAGGGAAAGGCTTGCTTAGAATTGATAGGTGACTCCTAAGAGGACGAGAGTTAATTAGGAAAATCCCTAGGGTGGTTTGAGACCGAGAGGAGAAAACCATTGCCCTTTTCATTGATAGATTGACTTACTTAGTTGACCCATAGATGCCGATATTGCACTAGACCGATTCCTAGCATATTCTTCCTTTATCTGATTTATTTCATAATAATTTCTCTCTTTATTTCTCTTCCTTTTAATCTCATTTATTTTAGTTTAAAATCAATTCAAAACCCCTAGATTGTGACTGGCAGATTTAGATTTCAGTTAATTAGTTTCCTCCCTGTGGAGATCGACCCTACTTCCGCTATCTTCTTAGTTAGTAGACTTAGGCTTTTATTTTTGGTGTATAACGACACGCATCAGTGATCTTAAGTCCCGTAATCATCGAAACAAGATTCACATACTATATTGATCTATATCAATAGGTATTGAGATCCATCGCTATAGAACTTCTATATGTGTCGCATGTTGAATGATTCAAGGACAATGACATAAATGAGTGAGAGCTAAGTCATTGAGCTTGAACTCCATTAGTCATTATGTTACGGAAAACGTCGCTTATTACTTAGAAGGTAAGGCCCAACAACTTCGTTAGCCTTATTGTACCCGATCTCCTTACAAGTGTCAAGAACAACATTTGTTCTTTAGTAAAATCTATTCATGTTTCAACATAAAATAGAATTATCATCCTTGATGGTCACAAGTTCATGAATAACATTTATTCAATTCTAGTTTGTAGTATAAGGCAAGGTTATGTGAACTATTTCTACAAATGAAATAACAACATTTGTTAATTTCATAATAAAACTCTTCACATATAGCTATTGTTCTACCCTCTTTGAACCCATTACTAGAACACCAACCTAGGAGTCAATGGTGTTTTACAAAGGACTCAATGTTCACACAACAACCCAAGGATTGTAATGAAAATGAAGAAGTAAAATATATCAAAACAAGGCTATTTTTGTGGGATAAGTTTTCTGATTTTTGTAACAAATAAATAAAAGATAGGAACAGAAGACTAATCTCAAGACTAGCACAGAGACTAGACTAACTGTTGTCCAGAACTTGTTCTTAGGCAAGCCAAGCACAGACTAAGAACATAAACTGCAATGCTAACCTAGATAAACTATGCTAAGCAAGGCACAAGCACAATTTATCAAGGCTAACCAAGTAATCAAGCCAAGCGCAGATTACTTAAAAGAGGATTCAACTAAGCCAAGCACAAGTTGAAAAGGAGAGAATAAATCTCATGTATTTTCATTTATCAAAATCTGATTATTACAAAGGACTAAAGGCTTTTTATATAGAGCATTACAAAAGATCTCTACCATACAACATAAAGCTACATCTAAGGGCTTGCAATGAGCCTTACAAGGATACAAAACAGATGCAAAAGTCTACTAATAAGACGAGCTTGGACAGACTGCAATTTGGACAGAAAAGCAACTGAAAAAGTAAGCTTGTCCCTTTCCTGAAATGGCATTGTTGAGCAGTTTTCTTTTGGGGCTTGTCTTGGCTCCCTTTTGCTACCACATGATGTTCACACATTTTGGATCATTTAAGGATCAACTTGTAGCCTTGGACGTGCACTTCAAAGTACTTGAGCATATACAAACAACCTTGCTGAACACAAGTGCTAAGCTGACTTTCAGTAGCATTTTCTGAAATCAGACATGTCTTGCAGGCTTCATAACTCGTTCATTAGGATGAATTTTAAGGCTCATGATATCTCATTTTAAAGCTAAAGGTGTTAGCTTTCATGGCAAAAAAGAAGAAACCCCAAATGATGTATGAAACTCTAGATACAGAGGTTTGAGTACTAGCAGATCACTTGACAACTGTGCAGCAGCATTCCAGATTCCAGAGGCATTTTGCAGATGCTATCATTTTCTGCACAGATAGAATTATGAGACCCATGAGTAGGGATGGCAACGGGTCGGGTTTGGGTTGGGTCCACCTAGACCCGGACCCGGACCTGGATTGCAAACCTAAGACCCATATACGACCCAAACCCGAAAGGCTCCAAAATCACCAGACCCATACCCATACCCAATGGGTCTGGGTCGGGTCCGGGTCTACCCGCGGGTCCGACCTTTAATATTAAAAAATGAATGAAGTCCCCAATTTCCAAAAACTAATGAACCCTAATTTATCTAAAATCCCCAATTCATCTATTTTTTACTTAATTATGACAATTTCATTCATATCCATACAAAGTCTAAGCCTAATTGATAGTGCAAAATAATAAAATGAAGGAACAACAACAAGCTTTGATCCAACAAGCTCTTATTTCATAATAATATATATATCACCCGTGTCTTATCCTTGCTCGCTCCTCAGATTTTCATCTGGGTTCATCTTAAAATGAACTTTTCGTCATCTTCCCCAAGCTTGTTGGGTATGTTTTTAATTAATGGGTTTACTTTTATTGAGAAAAAATTTAAGAATAACAAACAGGGAATTTGATCGGTCTTATGGAGTGGTTTTGGGGTTTGTGAAATGAGGGAAAAGACACTGGACTATTAAGCAAAATATGCGTGTGATTCTTGTAGCTTTGTTTCATTTTTTTTTTTTTTTTTTAAATTAAGGGTCTACGGGTCGGGTCCGGGTCTCGAAACTTAGACCCATTCTCGGACCCGAATTATTTTTTAAGGACCCATACCCGACCCATACCCAATGGGTCTGAAAAAAAGAGACCCAAACCCGCCCCGTTTGGGTCCGACCCGACGGGTCTGGGTTGGGTCTTGAACCCACTGCCTGAAAGTCCATAGACCTTAATTAGACTCCTCTAATTATTTACTAAATTACTTATTAATTTAGTTTATAATGATCTATGCAACATGCATGCAAATATAAAGACATTTATATAAGAGAAGAAATTTCCTCACATTGATATGGAAAATATAAGGGCACAACAAGAACTCCTTCTTGTTGTTCTGGAGCTATAAATATGGATGAACACAAACTATCTCCAAAGTAGAAGATCTCCTCTAAGTTGCACCAAGATTAACCCAAATAATCTACTCTTATTATTAACTAGATAATAAGATAGATATTATACTACTAATACTAGACTATATTACTACACTAGTAATACTTAGTAAATATTAGTATTTGAGAGTTTTAGAGAGAAGATGAGTTTTGAGAGATGTATGATTAAATCAGCAAGAATGAAGTAGTGAAGAAATGAACAACAATTGTTCTATATATAGCCACAAGGGCCGGTTTTCACATCACCAAATGAGTGATATTTTTTTCTTATTTTATTGCCATGCAAAGTGGTAATGTGTTGTAGTGAATAAAATGATTTTAGGTTTACTATTCATGTCATAAGAACATGTTGCTTATGAGTGTGAATAAGAACAACCATCATCACCAACTACTACAACTTGACCGGCCATGTGAAGGCAATATTGATACATTTTGATTTTTGATATTTGTCCCACAAATACTTATTAATCATATGCTTAATTATCTTGTATAATTAAGTGTTAATTTGATCATATAACAATTATATGACTCAATTAAATAAATAATATGTACTTAACATTTTAAGTAATATTTTACCATTATATCAATATATATAATGGGTCCCACAATGCTTAGTTAATTTATTTTACAACTCCTTGTAAATATAATTAACTAATTACCTCTATCTCAAAACCTCAACTAATTTAGTAATTTAACGATTAATTACGAAGTTAAATCTTATTTAATCGTATTAAAATAAGATATAAATTTATTAGTCAATTATCGCATAATTGAAAAATAAACTTAATTGAATTTGAGTTCTTACTCAATTTCTAACAATTAACTCTCATACATATCGGATATATGTAATGTACTAATTAACTGTATCGTATACAAATAATTAGTTACTATTTGGATTTCATTCTTTAGGTGTGACCGAAAGGGATCAGTTGATCACCGCCGTCAAACGACAATAACGTCAAACTCTAGTTAGCCAACCGTTATTGATTTACGTTAATCAACTGACTAAATCATTATAGATCATAAATATCCTACTTATCTTCCATAATTAATATTTATTATGTGGCGCACTATTGTGGAGGAAACCTACTCCAACATCTCCCACTTGTCTGACACAATTGTGCGTCACCGATTCCTCTGGCTCTATTATCACATCTCCCACTCAAACGCAGGTGTCTTCCAGGTCGCACTTGCGATTGACAATATCTAGAGAGTTTTCTCGATAGGAGAGTAACTGTCCTGACCGGGAAATCTACCATAGATCCTTTCCGAGCGTGGCCACGCATTTCGTAACTACCCCTCGCTGGCCTATATGTTTGAAAACCCAACGTGGGTGGACAATTCCTGTTGATCCATCTACTCTATATGATGCAGATCACCATGATCCAGAAGAAGTCCATCGGCCTCCTTTTACGGCACGACCTAGAACATCAACCAAAACCAATCGGAAACTGCACCGACTCAGATAGACGTTCGCCAGTCAAAAGAATCGACTTATAGGAATAAGATAGAAGACCCTGCCACGACAAGGCATCAAATAATTGATTTAAGGGTCTCTACAATGTCACTGTCCGACAGAGTGTCATACAGTCTGTCTATGTAAACGACCAGTCATCTCCATGACCCCATGGTGCTGAACCAACCATCGATCGACTTACAATCTAGTCATTTCGAGACGTCACCTCATTGAGTGACTAGGGACAAAATACTAAGTTCATCCTGTTCACTTGAATGGGGTTCAACCTTTCTTTCAACCAATTCGGATAAACAAAGTATTAAAATTTAGTCAAACTAAATAATGGAGTTTTTAATGAAACTCTAACAATGAATGCGATTATCAAATATTTGGAAAAATTGATACGCTATCAATAATTTCATATCTTAGAATCTTTAGCAATTCAGGTGCATATTTCAATCCCCATTGAAATGACATGACTATCATGTTCACCCTGCAAAAAGCATGGCTAATGGATTAGCAATACTTGCATCTTTCCATCGTTCTGATTGTTATTTCTCTTTGTCTACGTAATCTCATATTACATAAACTTTCTGAGTACGTGTCTAGGTTTGAATCTAGACTTAGGACTCTTGGCCTAAAGGTAGCTCCCACTGTTTTACCAGTATAATGGGATAGGATATACAGCTATATGAACTATTTCTAGTCCTTCCAATACTGTCGATTCCAAGCTACTTTCATATGCATCATCATATGACGCAATGTACTCCATTTCCGTTGTTAAATCCGCAATGATAAACTGCCTGGAACACTTCCAGCGGATATATGACATTTATATTTGAAAATGTCACTTCTATTTGGAACCTTTCCAATAGTATTTTCTGTTTGGAACTCTTCCAACAGATAAATCTTCTATGAAACACAGCCAGTTCGTGATTTCAAATCACTTTAATCAGTTTGGAACCTGAAGTCTGTGTAAACTCTTACACACAACTCACTTTAAACTCCAAACATATGAAACATATCTTTAGTCCTTCGCAAGTACTTAAGGATGTTCTTTATGGCTATCAAGTGACTCTTACTTGGATTTAATTGCAAATGATTCGTCATACTCAAAGCATGCGAAATGTCGGATTGAGTATACATCACAGCGTATATAATTGACCCCGCAGCGGAAGCAAAAAGGAATCAATAATGATGTGTTCAACTTCCTTGAACTAGTCAAAGATCTTATCAATATAAGAATTTTGACTCAATGCTAATATCCTTTTAGATTTATCTCCATAAATCAAGATATCTAAAAGATGTATTCTACTTCTCCAAAAT